>BPLR01016446.1:0-77189 GCA_021605095.1 Caerostris extrusa
GGCACCCAAAGGGTCTGACTTTATCCCACCCGATTGTACCTCCGGGCACTGGATACCCGTTTTAGTCGCCTTTTACGGCATGCATGCGCTACAATGGGGCTATCCTAACCCGCTACTAACACACGGGAATACGTGGATCCGTACATGAGTTTTGCGATAGTGTAGTGGCCACTACACTATCGGAGTGTGTAATAGCAATTTGTGATAGTGTAGTATTACAAACTGTGAGGGAGTATACTTTTTGCTATTCACATCGTCATCCATAAACGCCAATGTCATTGGCGGATTGCATGGAAAGTTCCCATTGTGTTACCACCATGTTTACCAGATCTGAAACCGTTGAACATTTTCTAAGTGGGCATCTGAAGAATTGAATCCAATTGTTTCAGAATGAGATTTACTTGTTCGTTAGCATGCCTCCTTCATTTTTATGGATACAAAGCTGTTGGATCGTCAGATTTAGCCATTGTATGAACGATGGTCGGTTTGAGCAATTTCCTTTGTAAATACCATACTATATGCAATTAATGATATTTCTTTTTCTATTAAAGCCAATTTTCATGCACTGAATATCAAGTCCCACTTTTTCTTTTCCCGCTTTTTTCGAAAACTATGCATCGTAGAGCTATGGGTTTTTTAGGCAAATTTTATGCACCCCAAAGTGAAGATCTCGCCATACACAGCTTATGTCCGAGCACCCTAGTATAAGGGATATATGATAATATAAAGGAATTGTATGCATCTAGTAAATATTAAATGACCTTGAATTGATTTACTTTTGAATAATTTTTAATTATTTGAGTTCCATTTATTTATGACTTTAGCTCAACTTCTCCTTTCATTAAATTGGAAATATGATAATGTTTTTTTTTAAAAATTTAAACGATAATTCTTTTGTTTGCAAATATTAATTCAATTACTGTCATGCTATTTAATATAATTTAACATTCACTGCCTGATGATTGTTGAATTGATTGGCCACATTTTGCATCAATAGTAGCTCTATGGAATATTCTGAATGATATTGCACATGCATGATATTGCAATGATATTGCATTCTGATGATTGCACATGCGCCTATTGACTAATCCAGCAACTTCTTTGTATTCCAAAGGAAGAAATGTTTTCGTACCTCCTATACATTATCTCAAATTATTTTTGATGATGTAAAAAAATAGCAACTGACTATAAATTCTACTTTGTATTAATTTTGATAAATAATTTGTAAAAGGAAATATAAAATTTTGAGAATTTTTGTTTGCTTTTAATTGTAATGGCAAATTTTTTTATAGCTCCTTTCATTATAATTTGTAATTTCAATGACTGCAATTGATGAAATTTTCTAATTGATATTTCTTATTCATTTCACTGCGATGATAATTGATGACAAAAAGTGACATTTTCTGTCTGCTAATAGTTGAATCTATTCACTCATTTTTGAATTGATAGTAGAAATATATAATTGATATAGAACATTCCACATGTCTATTACATATGGCATTTTATAAAATATCTTGAGAAAGCATAGTAGACATTAAATATTGTATTTTCTGGCATTGCAGTTTGGATTTTAGCCGTCTACAATAATATTCTGTTTGGCTTTGATTGTTGGCCTGAAAAATCTCAAATTAAAAAAACGAATTGTTTTACTTTAATATTTGTTGCACGCCTGACAAAATAGTTGATTTTATTATAGCAGGGATGGGCGAACTACGACCCGCCTGAAGGTTTTTTATGCGGCCCATCGCAAAAAAAAATATATTATATGTATGTAATATATTTACGATATTACTATACAATATAAAATATTATAGATAAATATTACTATTTAGACTGCGATATTCTTTGTGAATTTCTGGATTGGCTTTCAACTTTGAAAGTATCTACAACAGACATATATAATATTATAACCAATGGCACGTCAAACATGACAGGAAAAAATCTGAATTTCTCGTTCTTTAATCAAAACTGCATGGGAACAATGTTTTTTCTACATTATGTTATACATTAAGATGCCCTATGTAAACTTGTATTGAATATGAAACCTGTGCCGGATGCTCGATGTAATAGTGAGGCTTGTAAATACTATTCAACCTCGCTGATTTATTTACTGGTAATTTCGAGATTTTCTATAAACAATGAAATCTAACTACTCCGATGGACTGTACTAAACGGTACTAAAAGGTGCCTTAGTGCAGTGTGTGTTTTCAAGAGAGTTTGACAGCTGAAAGACGAGATGTGTCATTCTTCCATTAGAAACAATGTTCTAAGGTTTGATTTTGGTTCGTTACTCTACGGTCATTTTTTTGCACACTTTAGACTAATTAGACCGGGATCTACAGTTTAATGGGGTTTCCGAACCATTAACAGACATCCACGTTTCCGCCACGATTCGAAACTGAAGCCTGTGGTACCAATGGCCAGAGCACCAGCCAATTGCTCATCAGGCCGCTTGAGTGGGAAGTGGTAAGGGAAGTTTGTATTTCAAAGGAAATTTAATTACATTTGATTGCACAAGGTGATTTGGGGCCTGAATGGCCCAGTGTCTAGAGCTCTGGAACTCGGTGCCACAGGTTTCGGGTTTGAGTCCCGGTGGTGCCATGAATGTTTATAGTAGTTTGGAATCCACTTTGAACCGTAGGACCCGGTCTCATATGACTGTTGAACCTCACGGAGCCTAATCAGGCTTCTCACCCACATCATTCCCAAACTGTACAGGCGCAACTCAGCTCTAGGCACAGTGATGTGGTGAGTGTGGTGTACTAGTAGTAGTAGTATCACAAGCAGATTTAAGAAAAGATAATTAATAAAAGAGGAAGTACTTGAAACTCAGTACTGTTTAACTATTATATTGCATTACCACAATAGCCCCCGTGGGCCAATGCCATCTGTCTATTTGCAGATTTCGAAACAGATGTTTTCTTTTTACGGGATAGGCGTGTCAGCCTTACACCCAACAGTCACATTAGACCGGGACTTACGGTTAAAAGAGCATTCCGAATTATTGCAAACATCTATGGCACCGCCGCGACTCGAACCCGGAACGACGAGCGACAGATTGTTAGTCACTCGGCCTCCCTTTAAATGTTATCTATGGGACACAAATGTAGGAAAATTTCTGTTAAGTACTGCAGATGAAAACATTCTCTTTTTTTACATACACTCAATGCTACTTAAATCAGGCTATGTAAATTTTCTAATTAACGTGTTCTTTAGCAATATATATTTTTTTATTTTTTCCGTAGTCATTAGCTCCGTCATTCCGTATTAGTCATTCCGTTAGTCATTTCCGTGTAGAGTTTTTTATTCCTTATACGGCATCAATATAATCTGATCTGATAAAAATTATTGCAGAGTAGGGTAAAATAAAACTGAAATTTTTAATGTACGGAAAAAGTGTACTAACTAAGAGATCACAACGTTTTAATCTTTAACTTAAGATTCTAGATTCTAATTAGATTCTTTTTTTCTTTTTCCAAGCTAATCTTTCTAATTTACATTTCTAATCTTAAAATGGATAAACAAATGGAAAAAAAGAGCGAATACAAGGGACTTATTAGAATCAAATATAGTTTTATATGGCAAAACTATAAAGTAACGTTTATTTTACAAAAAAAGTATGTCTCTAATCCTGTCAAAATAGAGATTCAAAAACAAAAATTGTTTCAAGATCCAAAGTACTTATTAGCTGTTAGAGATGGGAAACCGTTAATTTTCGTTAAAAGTTTTCACCGTTAGTGCTAAAATAAATTAAAGGTTAATTTTAACCGTTAAATTTAACACTCCTTAATTATTTAATAAGTGGTTAAGTTACATGAGTGAATCAACAGCATTAATTTTAACTAAAACATATAATATAGAATATTTATCGGGAGACCTACCAAGAGAAATGTTATATTTTCTGCATCCAACAATTGCACTAAATTTTCTTTTTCATCTGAAGAAAATAATAAATTAAAATACATTAAATTCATTATACTGACTAAAATAGTTAAATAAGCGCATTTTGATTTAGTTTCTTTTCTTAAAATTTTATATTAAAAGATAAATTACTTTAGACAAAATTTGTTATTAACAATTTTTAATCACAATATTGTTATTCTTCTAATGCAGTTGGCAATATAGAGATAGTTAATATTTATCCATAAGCAAGGGCTGCGCCTTTGCTCCTCATTTAGTACTACCCAGGAGGCACGTGTAGATTGAAAATATGCTACGGACGGTAGTAACACTACCCCCACAATGCTCTATGATCCTATTAGACCGGAACCTACTGTTTAACGTGGATTCAGAACCACTACACACATCCATGGTACTGCTGGGATTTGAACCCGAAACCTGGGATTCCGAGCGCCAGAGCGTTAGCCACTCGGCCATCAGGCCCCACAATGAATACATTGATTAATTAAATAAAATAAAGGACTTATTTATAACTATAAAATGATTATAGAAATTCTATATGAAAAGATTGGTAAAACAGATATAGTTTTGAATATATGAATTTCCCCATACATAAATGTTAATAACTTTTCTGAAAAGATGGAAATCATTAATTTAAGCATAAAATATCGATAAGTTGATCCATCGATAATCTGTTAATCCATCGGTAGGATTTATTAAGTCCAATATATCTTAATCTATTACAAACAACGAAGATTCATAATTGCTCTGTTTAAATTAACATTCTTTGCTTTAAGTTTTGTAGAAAATTTAATAAAATTGATGAATTAGAGGGAAAAAAATGTGTATTATATAATATCAGATATGTATTATAGATATCACCTCAACCTATCACATCTGTAAGCGATTAGATCAAAATATTAGATTTGCAAAATATTCACTGTATTATCTATAATTTATATCTGTATCTATAATTTAATCATGCAAAAGTAAATAAAAAATAAAAAATACAAAAACGCTCAAACAATAAATAAACAAATGATAATTATCAAGCGATACTAATATTCAACAAGAATGCTTTAACTATGTTAAATTTATGAGGAGTTAAAAATAAAAGCAGCAGCGAGTGTGAGAAATTAATTTAACTGGAGTTAAATTTAATTCAAGTCTAGGAGATGCATTAAATAACCTTTCCCTGTCAAAGAACTGATTTTTTTAACAGACGTTAAAATCAACTGCTGACATCAAAACTTTTCTTTTAAATCAAATAAAACATTCGAAAAATCGGAAAAGTTTAATTGACCTTTTAAATCCACCTATTGCCGAGGCTGAGTAGCACTGTTAAATGAACGTCTAAAAAACCTTTACAAAAAAAAAAGCTAACTTGCTCCTAACTCCATCGAGTGTCAACGTCGAGTTAAGCACCACTGCTAAAAGTAACCATTAATACGTTTCGTCAACTGGATTTGACCGCTACTTCTCGTCAACGTAATTAAATTAACAGTTGCGTTAATATTTGTACAAGCTTAGTAGCTTCAACGATGAAAATGAATAGTATGATGTATTACGTTAATAGGTAAAGGACAAAATTTTTATTATGTGTATGCCATAGCATACAAAGTTTTAGAAATTATAAGAATTTTACACTCATTTAATTCGTATATTATTAAATACATTTCATTTATACTACTTATTTAAAATGGAATGCATTACAATTTGCGATCAAATATTACTATTGAACTTTTTTAAAGTATTGTAGATTATAAATATAATTTTTTTTCTTATTTAATGCATAATTTACAAAATTGCCCTGGGAAATAAATAAAGGAACTCTCACAGTTTGCTTTATTGAAAAATCCAAAACGGGATATATCAAGGATATTATTTATATAATATATTTGATGAATTAGATTTTATTATACACTTGCAGGAAAAATTCTGCGTACAAGCACATAGCACATATTCAAGACTGAAAAAAATCATGTTTTAATACTGATATTAATTTTATATTATATTTAACTTATTCTTTACACAATTCATTAGCATTTAATAACAATTAAAAGAAATACAACACAATTTGTGTTTAAAAAATAACAATTAAAAATAAGGAATATTAGAAATAGCTGCCAGAAAAAAGTCTGCGTACAGATGAAAAAAAGCATTAAAAAATACTTTCCATTTGCTTTCAACTAAACTTTAATAGGTGGTTGGATAACTCTTACGTCTGAGAACCTCTGTTAATCGTTTGGGCATAGAATGAACGAATTTGAGGTCTCCTCAGAAGAAATGTTATTCCAATCTGCGATTATCACTCTCTTTAACATTTCTTTTAGAGGTAATCTTGTGCTGTCGAATTTTTCGGTCCAACAAGTCCCATAAATGCTCAATGGGGTTTAAGTCCGGCGATTGTCGTGGAGAATGCAATTGATTTTTGATATTGTACAGAAGCCAGTGCTTAACATTATGGGCAGTGTGCTTCGGATCATTGTCCTGTTGAAACCAAAAAGTCATCTCCTAGGTTCAAGTCCTGTGCGCTCTGTTTCAAATTTTCTTTTAAAATGTTGATATATCCCATATGGTTTAATGTCGACTCTGTAAAGGTTAGACGACCTCCGCCGATGGCAGCCTTGCACCCCAGAGCATTACACCACCTCCACCATGCTTAACTGTAGGCACAAGTTTCTGCTTCTCAAAAGCAGTACCTTGTTTTCTCCACAACAGCTTACGTCCTTTTATGCCAAATATGCAAAACTTGCTCTCATCAGATAATAGTACTTTTTTTCCTAAAATTGTGGAGACTTATTTACATACTCATTTGCAAAATGTAAACGCTTTTGCCTATTCACAGCTGATATGTGTGGCTTCCTGTGAGCAACACGGCCATGATACCCAAAATTTGATACCCCATGATACCCAACCATGATTTTCAAAAATTTTCTTATGGTGTCTTCATGGAGTGTTTTTTTAAATCTCTCTCTAACGTCATTTGCAATCTGAAAGGCACTTATACGTGGATTTAAACGTACGGACTCGAAGACATATCTCTTTCCACGGGCAGTCAGCTTAGATGGACGTCCAGAACGTGGCTTTGAGATTATAGATTTTGATGAAGTGTAATTATTGATCACTCTTTGGATAGAGGAAGGAGTTCTTCCCACAATCTTGCGAATTTCTCGAAGAGTTTTTGCCTTCATTCCTAAGTTTTAGGATGATCTTTCTTTCTTCAAGAGTAATTCTTTCCTTTTAAATCCATTGCGATTTACTTGATGATGATGAATGAAGTGGTATATGGGGATGTGAAGCAACAAAGACTATAATCCCCTTATCACTATATATATGAACAGTTAGTTTTTTCTTTATTTTTAATATGTCACTCCCCACAACGCTCTACGATCGTGTTAGACCGGGACCTACGGTTTAAAGTGGATTCCGAACCACTACAAACATCCATGGCACCGCCGGGACTCGAACCCGAAACCTGTGGTACCGAACGCCAGAGCGCTAGCCACTCGGCCATTCAGGCCCTGCGATTTACTTGCTACAAATCTTGAAAACATAATATTTTAACTACTATCTAACAAAACTGAGCAAGTGGTTAAAGTAAATTGAAGTTTGATTTGCACATTTCATTATATTTATTTTTGTACGCAAACTTTTACTGGTAGCAATTTGTGTTGTTTTTTATTTCAATTGTTATTTCTTAAACACAACGAGTTTTATATTTCATAAATTATTATGAAAAGTTAATGAATTGTGTAAGGAATAAAATAAATACAATATGAAATTATTATCATTTTCAAAATATAATTTTTTCGTTCTTGAATATTTGCTATGTGCTTGTACGCAGACTTTTTCTGGCAAGTGTATACGGATTATTCAGTATTGTTTTTCAGTAATGTCACAAATTGTTCACTTATTGTTTATTATACATACAAATTATTTCATTTCATTAGAATTAAAAGTATTAAAATATGTTTAATTAATTATTGTTTTAACAAATTTATCTTAGTAAAAACTAATATTTCATATGAAAAATATTTTTCATGATCTTTTTGGTTTTATTTTAACTTATTTGTACAAGGATCTATTTTAGAAATAATATTTAAAAAACATTTACTTCATTATTTTTACATAAAAAAAAGTAAATTGGAAAGATCTTTGCATTTTATTTATGAAGCTGGCTCGGTAAAATTTCACAGCTTTTATTATTCTATAACGATTAGAAAATTCGAAGTAAATAATTAGACTTAGCACAGTCAATTATGTATATGTTGAAAGATCAAATTTAAATTATAGAACACCATACCATCAAAGCCAGTTTGGTTTGGTTTGTCGCTCTACAGTCATTTTGTGCATTCTTTAGTCTAATTAGACTGAGACCTACAGTTTAGCGTGGATTCCGAACCATTCACAAACACCCATTCTACCTCCAGGATTCGAAACTGAAGCCTGTGGTACCAAAGGCTAGAGCACTAACCAATTGGCCATCAGACCGCCATCAAAATCAGATCCAGTATTTCTGCCAAAAGAGTACTTAAGCAGTACTTTCCCTCCATAAATCGTACCAATCACAATTCGTGAAAAATTTCATTTAAATGAAGTTCTTTAATATGCGTATTTAAATTATATGCTTTCCTTAATATTATTAAGCAAGGGTCTGAATGGCCGAGTGACTAGCGCTCTGGCGCTCGGTACCACAGGTATCGGGTTCGAATCCCGGCGGTGCCATGGATGTTTGTAGTGGTTCGGAATCCACTTTAAACGGTAGGTCCCGGTCCTAATAGGATCGTAGAGCGTTGCGGGGGCACTGTTACTCCGCGTCCGTGGCTTATCATCAAGTGACACGAGCTCCCTGGGTAATTCAAAGTGAGTAACGTTGGTGCAGCCCTTATGGCACAAAAAAGATCACGGTCTAAGTATTTGCCCCAGCTGCATTAAAAAAAAAAATGATATAAAGCAATTTAAAATGTAAACTTTAGTAGATTTAGGGCCTGAATGACCGAGTAACTAGCGCTCGGTACTACAGGTTTCGCGTTCCAGCCACGGCGATGCCATGGATGTTTGTAGTGGTTCGAAATCCACTTTAAACCGTAGGATTCCGATGTAACGTAATCGTAGAGCGTTGCGGGGACACTGTTACTCCGCGTCCGTGGCTTATCATCAAGTGACACGCGCTCCCTGGGTAATGCAAAATGAGTACGTCTGTGCAGCACTTGCCTTAAGGCATCCAAGACCAAGCTGTCTAGGTGTTTGCCAGCTGCATTAGAACAAAAAAATATATTATTAAGCAAATACTGAAATATTCACCAACTGGTTTTGTTTCCTTCTATTCTTATATTATACAAACAGGTAAACAGGTAAAAATACGTAATTTAAGAAAGGAAATCAAATACTTTGAGATTTGCAATTACTCACTGCAAAGCAGTACTATTTCCTTTTCTAAAAGGATGAGCGTAAAAAAGTGAATCAGCTTTTTTATGTTCCAGTATAAACCTAATATATACATTGTTTTAAAGTATGGATTGGGGTTTCTAAAACCTAGAAATCAATTATATAAATTCGTTTTTCTAATAACAATGTTACCACATTCAAGAAATACGTGATAATATGATACCTGGATATATCTGTATTTATCAAAGAATGCTTTAGTTTTAGTAAAAAACGCTTTTATCATTAATTTCATGTCATTATAGTTATTTAAAATTTCTTAAAGTAAGCCTGAAATTTGGAAGGGGAGCGGAGCAGATTGGATTCACGACCCGCCAATTGGCTATCGCTGAATTAAATATTTTTAACGATTAAGAATGATATTATTCTTGAATATAATTTATCTGCACCTTTAAATTTGAAAAAAATTGTTTTATATAGAAACAAAAAATAAAAAGATATATTACACGAAAGCAACAATTTTGCTAATCCGGCAGTATTCGGATATTCATTCTCGTATATTCTAAAGTTAATTGAGATTAATTCTCTTCCTAAACGGGCGGCCTGATGGCCAATTAGCTAGCGCTATGGTCTTTGGTGCTTCAGATTCGAATCCTGGTGGTGATATGGATGTTTGTTAGTGGTTCGGAATCCAAGTTAGACTATAGGTCTCGGTCTAATTAGCCCAAAGTGTGCGAAAAATGACCGTAGAGCAACAAAAATGAAAAAAAAAACACCCTCCTAAGTGGAGATTTAAAGCAAAATTGAAAAATGAATTGATTTACTACTTGACAAGTTTGTGAGATATTTTGTCTTTGAAACTACTTAATTGATAATAAGCTTGAAATTCAACAATCAATGCATGAATTAATTATTTTTTTCAATTCCTTGAAATCGTAGAAGGACAAAAATAAACAAAAAGATTTAAAATGAAGTAGCATATTTTGAACGAATCTGGTATCAAATTACTCCATTGTTATTGAGAGTTTAGACGTTAGAAAATAGGGCTTAAATATAAGGTTTGTTACACGATTTCAATACTGATGTCATTATTAAATATAAATGATATTTTTGTAGTAAAATTACAGACATTTACATAAGAAAAATTAACAAAAAGGTTTAAAATGAAATAGCATAGGTTGAACCAAATTAGTATCAAAATTACTTCATTGTTATTGAGAATTCAGACGTTATAAAATATGGCTAAAAGGTAAGTTTTGTTACATGATTTCAGTACTGATGTCATAACTAATTATAAATTATATTTTTGTAGTAAAATTACTGACATTTACTCAAAGAATTAGAGAAATAATACTGTTATTTAAACAGCAGAATTCATTATTGTTTAAACTTTTAGTTATGTTTATGCATGTTAATATAATCATCACTTAACAATATATAGTCATATTGCGCTGATGAAATAAATGATAAAATATGTTCCCCCATGTTAAATTAAAATTCGTAAAAAATATCAATTTCTTTAATTTAAAATCTAAATATATTTTTCTACAAATTAATATCGTGTTATACATCAAAGAAATTTCTGACAAAAATCTAAGCAATAACACTTATTTTTGCTCTTTAGGTTAATTAGAAGAGATGCTATGACGATTAGAATCTGGAAGTTTGGGGAGTAATTTTTAAGAGCTTTACATAGCTCTATTTTCAAAAACGCTGCGTATATTTTCATTTTCTCGTTATCGTTATGTGGTCTATCTGTGTGAAATTTCAATAAAATCTGAGGTTATGAGGTGAATGTGTTTAGGAGTGCGTTGATTTCAAATGACCATAAAAAACAAATTTACAGTACTACCTCTGCTGAAACACGATGTTTTTCTTAGAATATTTGTTATGTCTGAATCGTTTTTATCACGAAACCGCTTGAAATATTGAAACTTGTTTGGCACAGCTTGGCCAACGCCAATACTGGTCCTTATGTCATTAAACCACACTAATCAACCAATCTGGAATATTTGATAAAAACGATTGATAAATATCAGCAAAAATAGGACATAGTCAATATGAAAATCCCGTTTCGGTGTTACGATTGTTAATTATTAATAAAAAATATGGCATAGTTAATATGAAAATCCCGTTACAATTGATAAATATAAAAAATGTGACATACTAGTAGTCAATATAAAAACCCCGTTACAATTGATAAATATAAAAATGTGACATACTAGTAGTCAATATAAAAATCCCGTTACAATTGATAAATATAAAAATGTGACATACTAGTAGTCAATATAAAAATCTCGTTACAATTGATAAATATAAAAAATGTGACATACTAGTAGTCAATATAAAAACCCCGTTACAATTGATAAATATAAAAATGTGACATACTAGTAGTCAATATAAAATCCCGTTACAATTGATAAATATAAAAATGTGGCATACTAGTAGTCAATATAAAAATCCGTTACAATTGATAAATATAAAATTGTGACATACTAGTAGTCAATATAAAAATCCCGTTACAATTGATAAATATAAAATGTGACATACTAGTAGTCAATATAAAAATCCCGCTACAATTGATAAATATAAAAATGTGACATACTAGTAGTCAATATAAAAATCCCGCTTCGATGTTACGATTGATAAATATCAATAAAAAAGTCACATAGTCAATATGAAAATCAAGTTTCGGTGTTACGGTTGATAAATATCGCCAAAAATGTGACATAATCAATATAAAAATCGCGTTTCGATGCTGTGACTGATAAATATCAATGAAAATGTGGCATAATCAATATAAAAATCCAGTTTCGATGTTTTTCTCCCTTTCTTATGCATAATATACCTCAAAATTGCAGCTTAAATCATTATTTTGGCCCTTACTAACGTAAATTTTAATGGCGAATTAGCATTTGATGACGAAAATCTTGTTTGACTTTGGACCATCAGAATTTTGCATTTAAATCTTAAACATTTCTGTAATACTTATGGACATCCTTTGTATAACAGAAATACTGAGGGGTTGAAAAATATTGGGGGATAAGTTGAAAATATTGATTTATACCTGTCTTCTTCTGGTCAAAAAGATAGTCATTCATGCTGACATGAGAACTCAGCGAAGGAACAAAAGCCATGGTTCGAGGAAGCTGTAAGAAGAAAATTTTTTTTTTTAATTATTCATAAAAATTATTTGAAATTTAAATGTAGAAAATTCTAACATAGATTATTAATTATATTAGGTTTAACTGTTTTTTTGGAAGAAGGAAGAGATATAAACGTAAACATTCCTTAATAAGGATAAAATATTTATATTCATTTTTCATAAAGAAGTTATAAAAGGACAAAATATTTATTTATTATATAATTTAATCCATAAGTACCAAAATTTAAAATGTATTTTTAGGTAAAAATTAAAATTTCGATCCCAATAAAGGATTTATGTTCTATATTTAAAGAGTAATATCCGATGAATATGATTTGAACATTGAATCAGTTTCATAATTAATTTGTTGTATATAGCATCATTTATATAGCAATTATGTATATAGCATTTTTTTACTTTTTGTTTGAATAATTTTGAAACTGAATTTTTATGAAATATTCAGTTCATATGGCTGACTATATAAATAATATAATGAAAAATAGATAATATATAGCTTATAAATAAAAAAAATATTTAATATAATATTTAAATATTAAATATGTAATTTATAATATTATATATTTAACATATAATTTATGGTACCAAATGATTGTTCACTCGTTTGATTTTCAAACATTTTTTTTTCTTTTTGTGGCAACTTAATTTATATAGATTAAAAAAGATACGCCATTTTCATATCACAAAATAATCGAAATTAACAGTCTTTTTTCTAAAAACATTAATTTTAAAAAGCATAAAATCTCGCATTGTAAAAACAAAATTAAGTTTCATTTGACATAATTTTTTTTATGGAAATATTTCATCGTGTATTGAAATAAACAGTTTTGCTACATTTCAGTTAAAAATAATCTATCTCAAATATTATGCATAATTATTCTTTTGATGATTTTAGCCTTAGCATATTGGTTTATATTCAATAAATTTGATGTGAAGTATTTTAGTTGATAAAACTATAAAAATTATAAAATATGAAAATAGAACAGGATTATATTCGAATATAAGAAAACAATAAAAATATTACAATTTAAAAAAATTGCTAATAAAATTTTGTTAAAAGTTTGCTAAATTTTTAATTGCACCTTGAAATCATAAAACATTTTTGAAGTACTAAAATATTAATAATTTAATTTTCTTTTATTTTATAAAATATTTTTTATATTTCATTTTGCTCGACTGCAGATAGGTGGTTTATTAAAATAAGGATTTTCTAATGATTATGCTTTCGATGTCAAAAGTATAAATTATTCTAAGTCAAAATTTTTAGTTTTCAAATATGTAAATAAATTAGAAAATATTTATATTAAATACACAATAAGCGGCTTTAAAATTAAAAAAAAAAGGCCCTTTTAAAATATCACATTAAAAATTAAAAAAATTATCCTAACATGCTCCAAAACTTTGAGTCAATATTTTTCTAACCTTTTGATTTCTGGATTGGATTGTGAGGTTGATTTAAATCGGGAAAAGAAATAAATGAAATCTAGATATAAAGTACTCCTCTGTAAGAAATCTTTAAAGCTGAAATTTGGTATTTTTATTTTACTTATAAAAGTTGTGTCTCTATTGATCAGAGAATGATGGGATCTTTTATTTACTATTCTGGATTCATATTTTAACCTTTAAGGATATGCAAAAGAAAAATGTAAACATCAGATATATATTTTTATTAATAAAAATTCTAGAAAATTCTTAAAAATTGTATATTTCTGTACTTGTCTTGGTCGAACGAAAGGTAAAATAAAACATTTACGAATGAGGGAACAATTTCCTTTTCCTTTTAGGATTCTGGTAATTATATAATATTTCTCCTCTTATATGGCATTACAACTAATGAAAAAAGGGAATTTTTAAAGAAAGAATGAACAAAAAATAATAAAAAATAAAAGAATAAATAAAAATTTGTTTTGTACTTGAGGTTTTTTCTATGCAGCGTAATATTTAATTTTTGAGTTTATTAGAAGTGAATGAATATATTGCATGTTACATATACTGGGACCGCATACATCTCATCATTTGGCAATCAGAGGTCACCAAACAATTTCCGACTCTTGAATCTTTTCCGTAATTTTATGTACTACTATGTTTCTCTACTTATGGATTTAGATGAGTTTACGAAATATTTTCAGAGAATATTATTAAACTTTTTATATCTGTAAAAACAGTTCTTCATCATCATCAATAGCATGATAGCCCAGTGTGGGCCAAGGCTTTCCTTTGAAGAGATTTCTATACATTCCTCTGGGTAACAATGGTTCTCCAATTCTTAACCTTTAGTACAACAAAATCTTTTTCAACTGCGTCTATCCGTCGCAGCTTGGGTCGTCCTGTTTATTTCTGTCCCTGTGGCTTTGTCAAAACGTGCCTCTTTACAGGGTTTAAATAATTCCTTCGGAAATGCATGAACATACCAGATTAATCTATTGATCTTAATCAGTTTTATAATATCTGAGTCTTTACAGCATTTAGCAATTTCTGCGTTGTACCGTCTTCTCCAACAATCACTTCCCCCAATACTTCCAACAATAGCCTTTAAAATCTTCTGCTCAAATATACCCAAATGGGCCTCATCGGATATTGCCAAAGTCCGAGTTTCAGATCCGTAAACCAAAATAGGTCTAATAAGGGTTTTATATAATTAGAATTTAGTTGGACTGATTGTGAACTGTGATTTAAACAGATTCAAATAAGGCCTTATTGGCAGACACAATTCTATTTTTTTTTTTATTATTTATTTCTGGTAAGACATTATTATGACAATTAATTTCTGATCCTAAGTATTTAAAATTAAATACAGATTCAGAAGTGTAAGTGTAAAAGTAATATTGGGAGTATCCTGACAAATATTTAAAAACAGTTTTTGCAAAGTATTTTCACAACTTTAAAGGTGTAGTATTTGCAAGCCGTCAAAAGACAATCTTGTACTCTAAATTTCATTGCCAAAATACATATATTTTTATAAAAATAACTGTATCAAATTAATAGGTACCAAAGTATTATAGAATAGCTAAGAAAAGCAAAAGAAAAACTGTACCTTTTGAAAACAAAGATGCTATATTTGTAAAACATTAAATCTTAAATGTTTATATTACAGTAATTCTTAAATCGTGATACATTAAATCATAAATCCTTATAAAACATTAAATCTTAACTCTTTGTAATACATTTAATCTTAAATCTTTATACATTAAACCTTATATCTGCGTGATATATTAAATCTTAATTCTTTGTATTACATTAAATCTTAGTGATGCCTTAAATCTCAACTCTTTGTAATAATTACATTTTAACTCTTTGTAATACATTAAATCTCAACTCTTTTGTAATACATTAACTCTGAAATCTTTTGTGATACATTAAATCTTAAATCTTTGTAAAACATTAAATCTTAAATCTCTATGATACATTAAATCTTAACTCTTTGTTATACATTTAATCTTAAATCTTTATACATTAAACCTTATATCTGCGTGATATATTAAATCTTAATTCTTTTTGTATTACATTAAATCTTAGTGATGCCTTAAATCTCAACTCTTTGTAATAGTTACATTTTAACGCTTTTTGTAATACATTAAATCTCAACTCTTTTTGTAATACATTAACTCTGAAATCTTTGTGATACATTAAATCTTAAATCTTTGTAAAAAACATTAAATCTTAAATCTCTATGATACATTAAATCTCAAATCTTGTGATACATTAAATCTTATTTTTCTTAATAAAAGAATAGCTTCAATAAGAACTTTTTTTTTTTCATTGTTGATCTAAGATAGCTTTTTAAAAGCCTCAGTGTTGAGAGTCTTTTTCGTTTATTTAGCATGTTGCTAAAGCAATAACAGTCTTTATTACTGGTTGTATTATTGACGGGTATAGTTGAATTGACTCCTTGAGAAAAAAACTTAATTTTAACGTTAATTCCTAGCATTTTGGAAAATTAAAAATTATTTTAAAAAGTATCTTCAAAAAAATTCTCGACTCCTTGGTCCCGACACCCCACCTTTAATGGCAATATTTAAAAAAAAGTGAGCGCTAAAGAGTTGATCTTAATTTGTCGAGGTTGCAAATATGGTGACTAACAATTATCTTGCAACATTTCAATACGTGCTCGTCTATAATGTTAAGCATTTTAGAAAATTGTTATTGACACAGTATGTTTCAGAGATAGGTCAACTGTTTGGAAGAGCAGCACAAAAAGTTATTCTCCTAACTTAATTAGGTCTTTGAAAACCGTATTAGCTTATTTTGAAAATTACTTTCAAAGTTTTTTATTAATTGTTGTTTACTAGAATCAGTAAAAAAAAAAGGTAAATCAATTAAAATTAAGAAAAAATAGCAAAAGTATAGTTACAGTTAAAAACATTTTTGTAAAGAAATTGTGTTTTTTAATGTATTCGTTACTGTTTTTCTGAAAATTTATTTCAATATCTCCGTTGTATGATAATGGAAGTATACTTTAATGCCGATTAATTACAAGTATGGAAGTATACTTATTAATGCCGATTAATTACAAGTATGGAAGTATGCTTACTAATGCCAAGTTAAAAACTACATTACTACTAATTTTAGAAAGCATATAAGAAGATTTATTAGAAGCATCATATATAGAATACTGACTATCTTGTGTTTAAAAAGCTCAGGGTTCTTTTTTTGGCCACAGCAGCTGATATTCGTGAGAATTTTCGCTCTCAAAGTGTCGTTGTACAATTTTCAATTAAATGGTCAATACTAAAAAGTTATTTTAGAACATTCTTAAAAACTGTATGTTTCCGTACATGACTAAGTGGTGCAGATTCATGAATTAATAAACAGGTGACATTTTTTTCCTTACTTTAAAAATCAATACATTCTTCTGTTAAATAAAAAAAATTTATAATTTACTTTATATCTTCTTGTTATTCTTTGAAATCCATAAATTTTTTTGTTAATTTTTTCTTATTGAATATTGCTTTTTTTTCAAAATGAGATAAATTTTGTACAACCATTCTAAATAGATAGATGCAATAGAAATGAATTTTTATATAACCATTCAAGATAGATAGATAGATAGAATATAGATAAATTTTTATATAACCATACTAAATAGATAGAATATAAACGATTTTTATATCACCATTCTAGATAGATAGAATAGAGATGAATTTTTATAGTATAACCATTCTAGATAAAATTGAGATGAATTTTTAAAGTATAACGATTCTAGATAAAATAGATGTGAATTTTTATATAACCATTCTAGATAGAATAGAGATAAATTTTTTATATAATCATTCTAGATGGATAGACAGATCACGGAGATATATTTTTTTATAATATCATTCTAGATAAATTTAATTAATGCAAAATTAAAATTTTTGTCATAATTAAATATATTTGGTACTAGTTAATATCCAATCTTATTTAAAATTATTAATTGAGATTGATTTTTTAAAATCCAAAGTAGAGAGCCTTATTTCATTTTTCAATTCGCCCATCAAACTGATACATTAATAAATTTAATTATGTAACATCATAACCATGTTCCAATGTCCTTATCTCTGAGGAATGCCTTCAGATAGGAATTTCATGGAGGCAGATGTTCGCATTTAAAAATATTTTATTAATTCAAACATATTATTTGTTACTAAAGGTTATCCAAACATTTAATCTATGTATCTAGATATCTCAGTCAACAACACAAACTATTTGCTTCTTTATCATTTTGAGGGATTTAAATGTAAAGAATAAGTATGTTGGATAAGTGTTTCATTTTATTTAAAGGTCTCGTAAGGTTCGTTTAAATTTTTATCAGAGGATTTTTAAGTTTTTAACATGTACTTTACATGAACACTAATTTATAATTGATGAAAAAAATAACTGCATTATTATGAAAAAACATATTAGAAATCAGCTAATAGTTTTAAAAAAAATTTTTATATTGAATAAATATCAAGTTTTAATTCTTGTATAATTATATAAAAAATACAGTTATCAAATTAAAATAAAAATTGAAATTGTCATTTAATACAGGGAGCAATAAAATGTCATTATCCTGTTTTATACACATTTTAAAACCAATTGATATGAAATTTATTCAATCCTAAAAGTGTTTGTAGGGTTGGCTATAGATCAATATTTACTATACATATTTTATTTTCAATTTTAAATTAAGAAAAGAAAGATTATTGTTTGTTTTTTTATTAAATCTTAAAGATATTCAATTCAAAAGATAAAATAAAGTTTATCCAAACATAAAACAAAATTTAGTTAAATTCAATTTATTTAAATAAGCAATATTTTATCGACAGAAAAATAAAATTTGACTTTTACAAAATCGGACATATATCTAACATAAATTGAACATATATCGAAAGAATAAATAAAATAGAAAAGGAAAATGTATCGAAGAAGATTTATGTTTTCAAGTCTAACAAACATTAAAAAACTATTTTTATTTTTTTATTTTTTATTTTACGAAATCTGACAATTTAAATTAAGCGTTTTTTTATCAGACGATTTAAACCGCAAAAAAACGTATAAATAAATTTTTTTAATGTTTATTGTCTCGTTTATAAAAGAATGCAAAACATAAATCAGTATAAAATAGACAAATCTAAACCTTTCGTTTTAAAAATTACACAGAATATCCAATTAATAAAATCTAATGTTTTTAATTATTCAAGTAAGAATATTTATTATAAAATATCGGAAATATCATAGTTGAATAAAAATTTCTTTTTTTATTGTACTTTTATCCGAACTTTTTCTTTTTAACTTTTAATTTTATTTAATTATTTTACTGTTATTTTATTATAATACAGACGTGCAAATATGTTTTGAACTCTGTAAATATGCTTTTAATGAAAGAAATTATTTACATAATATTTTTTATTTTGCAATTTCTTTATTTAAAATTATATTTGTTGTTAAATATTTTTAAAATCAAATTATTAAAATTTTTAAATAATTACACAAAAGTTTTTGCATTTTGAGAGAAAAAAATGAATTGATATATTGTTATGAACAATCTTTATCCTCAATTATCATTGTCTTTTCAGATATTATTTAGTTGTTAAAAATTGGATATCTCCTAATGTTTAAACAAGATTTCTAAATGTCTAAAACAATGTCTATCATCCGATCCTAAATATCTAAAACATGTCTAACATTCGATCCTAAATGTTTAATACAAGTTAAAATCAAAGTGAGAAAACAGGTCTCTGTATTGACAGCGATGAGAAGTTTCAAGAAAGTATGAAATAAAAAATTATACATAGACAAATATTTTACCCCTCATAAAAAAAAAATGTTTAAAGTTTTTGGAAAAGCTATGCGCTTAAAATCAAAATTACCTTTAGTTTAGAAAAATTGCTTTCGTGTGAAATTAAAAATGCGCGTAAAATAAATATTACAATTAAATATAATCTCAAAGAAGAAATAATTATACTTCAAATTATTTGTAAAAACTTTTGACAAATATTGCACTGTTTACATTTGTAAGGTTTCTCAAAAATTATTTTTCAATATCATTTTATATTACAATTTGTTTCTTTAATCGTTTATCAATATGTGTAATTATTTACTGAAATACTGATTTAAATATGTAAAAATGAAATTCCATCATCTTTCTTAAGCATTTTTAACGATAAAGATTTTAAACGATTTTCAGATAATTTTAAATGAGTAAACAATACATAATAAAGAATTGTCTTTAAGAATCGTTTGCTATATTTTGTATTGCAAAAATGATGTTTCTTAAATATAACACATTTTAAAAAACAGAAAACTATCTCGGAAAAACAGAAAAAATATGATATCAAATATCAGCAAAAATAATAAATCATTTAAAAATCACAATATAAATCTTTTAAACGAAGCTAAAAATACATTTTGTTTAAAGCAAAGCTCTTCGTTAAATGTATTTAAGATAGTAAAAAATTTATGGGTTTAAATAATTATTAAATATTCTATATATAATATTTTTATATTATATATTATTCTACACATATATTATTCCTTAAATATTTATTTTTTATTATCAAATTTTCAGATAATTTTAAATGAGCTAATAATACATAATACACAATTGTCGTTAAAATCGTTTTGTTATGTTTTGCTTTCCAAAAAAATGATGTTTCGTAAATATGACACATTATAAAAAACAGAAAACTATCTCGGCAAAACAGAAAAAAAAAAATCATAAAAATATATAATATCAAATATCAACAAAATTATAAATCATCTTTTAAAAATGTAAGACAAATCTTTTAAACAAAGTTAAAAATGTTTCATTTAAAGCAAAATCCTTTTATTAAATGTCTTAATAAAAATTAATGCGCTTAAAAATATTTAATTATTTTTAATTATGTTTATCTTTAAATCAAAATTAAATAACCTTTCCATTATATTTGATTATTGTTGACATAGTGTAGATCGGTAAAGATTTATTAAATGAAAAATTGTTTATATTGCTCTAGCAAAATGGGGTATTATATTTATGGCGTGTTTTACATGGATAAATTAGCAAAGGATTGCTCTAATGGCCAATACGGTAAACAGAATCACGGATATTGTACATTATGCACTTTTTTTTAATAATTTTTCTTTCCTTCAACATTTATTTTTTATTATCGAATTTTCGGATAATTTTTAAATGAGTAAATAATACATAATACAGAATTGTCTTTAAAACCGTTTGTTATGTTTTGCATTCAAAAAATGATGTTTCGTAAGTATGACACATTATAAAAAAACAGAAAATTATCTCTTAAAAACAGAAAAAAATATCATGAAAATATATACTATCAAATATCAACAAAAATAGTAAATAATCTTTTAAAAACACAATACAATTACATTAAACGAATTTAAAAATACTTCGTTTAAAAACAAAACTCTTTATTAAAAGTCTTAATAAAAATGTATGCTTTTAAAAATATTTTATTATTTTTAATTATCTTTAAATCAAAATTAAATAACTTTTTCATTATGTTTGATTGTTGTTGACACAGTGTAAATCTATAAACATTTATTGAATGAAAAATTGTTTATATTACTCTAGCAAATTGGGGAATTATATTTCTGGCCTGAATGAAATGAATCTTACATAAATAAATTTGCAAAGTATTTCTCCTAATCGCCAATATGATAAAACGGAATATAGGATATTGCATATTATGAACATTTTTTAAAAATATTTTTCTGTATTACAACTTCAGTGACAAACTTCTCTCAATAAAGCTTGTCAAATTAAAATATTTTTGCTAAGTCAAGTATATAAGCTAATTTGTAATAAATAATAAAATATTTTTTTTTCATATTTGAGCACTTTATTGCTAGAATAGAGCAGAACACATTACGACCAAAAGAACGAAAACTTTCAATTTCCCATAGAATTGCCAACGTCGCATGTTAGACATAACTTTTGAGAATGAATGTAATTTTAAGACAATTTTATAATTCTCTTAAACAAATCAGAGAATTTTTATTCTTATTTTTTAAAATTCTTTTCATTCTTATAAATATTTTTAATTTTTGCATAGTTTGACTTTCAGAATATTATAAATTTTGATTTATTTTATTTTTTATTAATATTAAAAAATTAAAGTCCGGTCTATCTTTTTTTTTTTTTCCCCAAAGACGTTTTTGTGTAAATTATTTTTTTAAATTAAAATTAGCTAGTATTTTCAAATAAATTGCAAATTGGGAATAATTTACGCTAAAACTTTATAGTATATATTTAACTATTTTAATGAAATTTTGGTTTTAAAAGAGTGCTAACGTTATAAACAAGGACAAAAAAAAATTATCTTAATTTTTTATGAGCATATTTGAATTGCATTTTATTATATTTAAATTTTCTTTGAAGTTTAATTGAAGAAAATTAGAATATGGAAATATTTATTAATATTTTTAATCTTCTTCATAATTAGAGCTATGAATTTTACACTTAATGCTTTAATTTTGGGAATAACTATTAATTAGGCGTTAAAAAATAAAAAGCAAATTTGAGTTTTATATTTATTTATTTAGTTCAAAATTCTTCAAAGAAATAAATTCATTTCCTTAAAAAAAATTATTCTTTCCCTGGCAACTGGCAACTGGCGTACCGATTACGGACAAAACTTAATTTACAATTAATTTGAAAACACTAAATGTTTCTGTATATTAATTACGAATAAATTTCTATCCGGGTATAATAAGAAAACACTGCTTGCACCGTCGTAACCTAGCTAATTATTTAAATCAAATTTCAAATTACGTGTGAAATAAACTTTATACTCACAAGCAAAAATCTCCGAAAAGCCTCTGGGATCTCAATAGCAAACTTTTAGAAATTAAAGCCGATTTCCTTCCACGATTTCCTAAATCATTTCTATAACTTTTTTAAAAAGCCGGGGCCTATATATTTAAGCCACCCCCTCCCCCTTGCAGCACACCCACACACACCGCAATCTTCGAGAGAACAGGGGCGCTTAGTTAGCATGCGCAAATTTCAACCATTCCCGGCAACACGCCAATCAAATAGATTCGGCATTCACCGAATCCCTCCTCCCGTGTCTTACCCCTCGCAGTATCTCCTTTCCTAATTACACTAAATGCTGTGCCGGGGCCGAACCCCCTTCTTCGCCGCCCCTGCTTGCCTCTCTCTCTCATTGTGCACCACAACAGAGAGAGCGGAACGATGCGGTATCAGAACCGTAATTAATTATGTGGAGATGCGGCATTCATTATGTTACCGTGTTTTGCCTATTGGCATCGCTATTATTAAAGTTCCAAAGTGCCTTACGGAGATGATGAGTTTGGAATAGATGTGGGATGCTTTTCATCACTACTACATGATGATGAAGAGGGGTATTCTGGGGTGAGGGGTTGCTAGGGGGGGAGAGGGAAGGAAATATCATATACACAAGCTCACAAGGGCTCCAGCTTTGAGTTTTCGTCTATGGCTCTATTATCTAAATGAAAAGCAGCAGATTTTTCACTTTTTGCCTTTAAAACTTTGGAGAAAACGCCGCCTTTCAATTTTCTAAATAAAGTTTTTGACTTAAGAATTCGCACTCGCTGTTTTAGTCAATAGCATCTTTTGTAAGTTTACAACAGAGAGAGAATGGAGGTATCTTTTTAAGACGGTATTCCATGTTTGCCATGATTAAAAGCATCAAAGGCTAATCAATTTATTAGAGTTAAGCTTGATTAATTAGTTTTCATTTTCTGTTACTTGTTAGTGTTAATTATATTTCTTTCTCGAGTTCAGAATCTGGCTTTGAAAAGAGTTTTATTTTTATTTTATTTTTTATGTATTTCGCTTTCTCATCCTCGCTTCTGGTATAAATGGGATTAAAAAAACACTTTTTCCTATTTGTTAATGATGTCTTTTAATTGACTTTGCCTCATCTGATAGTATTCGGTTTCATAGGAGCACGAGGCTGTTTGATGATAGTTTTTTTATCTCCTTCGAATAGCGACGGAAAATTAATTTTGTTTTACTTGTTAACTCGATGTTTGCTAAAAAAAACTGGAGATAGTTGGGGATTTTTTTTTTCTTTAGATACTGGAAGACCGTTTAAGAATGCGATTCAATTAAAGGATGGAATGGTATTAAAGATTGTAATGGTGTATGTAAACGAAATTACAATAACTTCGTAAACCAGTAATTAGTTGTTATGTCCTCAAAAAAAAAAAAAAATTTATACTGATATCCATGATTTTCAATTCTTGAAAGCTGAAATAAATGTTTTAATTAGTTATTTCCGTATTTCATAATTATAATAATAATAATTAAACAGAAAATTAAATATATTACAGAGTTTGTTGAATAGCTGGGTTTAAAAACTAGTCGTTAAGATTTAATACTATGTCAGTTTTACAACTTTACAATTTTTTACCGGTATATTTACCAATTATTATTATATATGCTTACCAATTACCAATTAAACTAATCAAAACCTTTTATTACTTATATTTTAATTCCAAAGAACTCCAAATCTTTGGGGAAACTAAAATTAGTAAGCTATAACATGCCCAACTCTGCGAACTTATTTATAAATGAATGCATTTTGTTGTCCTTCTGAAATTAATTAAGTCAGTAACAGTAATACATTCCTCACTAAATAACGAACATATAATTATAACAACATTTTTCAATCAAATTTTAACTTTTTTTTTTTGTTCATTGAGATGCATTTTATGCTTCACTTGAGATGCAAAAATCAAGCTGCATTACAATTTGCCACTTTTACAATAGTAAGTCCTAGAAAAAGTATAAGGTGATGTAAGTACTGCACCTAATGTTTTTCTCTAAATTTATATAGAATCAAAGTTCGTCTTTCTTAAATTTCAATATACCGTCTATATATAAGTCAATGTAGGGTTTGGTAGATTCATAAAGGTTTTTTATATCTTCATAGAACGCATCTTTTAGAAAATTGTTTAATTCTGGTGTTGCATTTTTCTGAATTATAATAGTAAACAGAAAAATGTTCTTTTTATAATAAAAGAAACTAATCTGTAAATCCAAGATATCGCGAAAAAGAAAATGGTAGAGAACAATTATCCTCTACTTTGCTAAAAAAACAACTTTTTGACGAGAATGGCAAAAAAATACATAATAACGTGCAGCAGAAATCAGTCAATCACGCTTTTCAGCATACGTAATACTTTTCAGAATTTCGTCCATTTCTTTACTGAAAATACAAGCCTCAAATTCCTTGCGTGTTTTTTTTTTCTTTCATTTTAAAAAATCAAACCAAAAATTTCTGTGTTCAAACTAATCTTCTGACTACCATTGTGTCTCCTGATCCTAAACAAAATGCAAAGTTTCATCTCCGATTGCAATAGCCTGGGGGCAGTAGAACGATTAAGAGGGTGTTAGTAGCCTCGAGTGCAATTGGGAGGGGGAGGGGTTAAAATTAAAATAAAGGGGCAAGGAATTAAAGGAAGAAAAATAAGGAAATTTGGAAAAATTACTTTTACATGTTTTACTTGTTGTGCACCATACTGTAAAGGTACAAAATGAGAGTTTTAACAGATAAGGGTGTCGCATTGTTAATGTACGCGTAATGATTTGTTGAGAATACCATATTATCAATAAGTATAATCTTCTCAAACATCCAAATTATAATATGTAACACATAGCACGAACAACTTTTATTTACATATTATGTAGAAATTGCATTAGTTAAAGAGACAGAACTTTTAAATATTATGTTATGCGTTTCTGTTTGTTGGGGTGCGACAGTAGATCTACCTTCCCGTGGGAGCACCCTGGTAACGTCCTAAAGTAGGGCCAAATTTTCCTATAGGCTAACTAGGCTTCAGCCTAGGGCCTCAAGATCAAGAGGGGCCTACATTCAAGTTGTTACATTCAGTTTCTACATTCATTTTCCTACAATCAATTGTTGTTGTTTTTATTTATTATCCGTGCCACATTTTTTATAAAGATTAGTACCAATCACAACATGTTTCATTTAACATATTGATATATATCACAGTAATGGTGTATTTTATTATCTCTCACGTAATTTCATCTAAATCCGGCCCTGTCCTAGGATATACTGTTATCTACATGTCCTAAGATATACTACTATCCTGTCCTAAGATATATTACTATCTGCATGCAGTAACGCTCCTAGAGTGATCACCTTCGTGTTGGCTGTCTTAACAATGGAATGTGGGCGGTCTGTCCCAATCTTAGAAAGTGGAGATTCAACATTACCTTGCCAGTTACGATGTTCAGACTTACGGTGGGCCATGACTGTGTTGGCTAGCCATCTGCACCGCATTGGCATTTTTTGATAGCTCAAATTGCTCAGTCTATGGGAAAGATGAGATCATGGACAGGATGCCCGGCCTTGTGTGGGGACTCAGAGGTGAAAAGGTATTGGAGAGCTAGAACTTTGCTGATGAGACATTGACTTTTTTTCTCTTATTACTTTCTTTTCCCTTGTGTGTGCTTTGCACTGTTTTGATCTCGTAAGAGTGTGTCATTTTATCTTGCCATTAGAAATAAAAAAAAATATTCAGTCATTCGTCATAAGAATGTAATAAGTGATAAATTAATAAAAACTTTTTTTAAAATTTTCGCGTAAGTTTTGATTAAGCAGAGCTTTAGAACGGGAAAAGATAAAAAAAACTTTCTTAATGATAGATTTTAAATTAGTCTATGAAATACAAATGACATTTAACTCCTTTTATTATTTTATATGCATTGTTTATATAATTAATGCGTATATCTGATTTTAATCGAATATGAAATATTTTTATAAAAAAAACAAAATAAACCATTCCTAAAAGTAATATGATTTAAATTACATTTATTGAAGCTATAAAATACTATAATAAGCATTTTCAAAATGTCATCTGCACTTCAATGGGTAAAAATCGTTTTTAATTATAATTCAAAAGAAATTCGTGCAAAAAAATTTAATGCTTCAATTAAATTCATGCTATAATATTAGTTTTCAGTTAAGAAATTAATTATTCAATTTTGGATTTTTGTAACAAAATAATAATTTGAACATTAAAAAAAAAAAAAAATAAATCAACAAGTAAATTAAAGATATATTTATAAATTAGGCAATTCAAAATAAAAAAGATATATTTATCAAATAATGTAGCATAATATCTTCAGAAGCTCTAAATAAAATATCCCGATTAATAAAATTAATCACTATTCTGATTTATGTTAATGTTTTAAAAAATTTAAAATTCAATTTTTAAAACTATTTATGAATAATTAAAGAAAATCATTTGTCTAAGCAATAATATATTTCCCTTTTTTTTCTTATAAAATTCTAGTACTTTTAAAATATACATATATTATGCCATTTACTAACTACAATTAAGTATATCTAAAATGAATATATTTCATATCATTTGAAATTAGTGAATACATTTCGATAAAACGTTAAAATAAAAAAATCTTATATTAGCTAAAGAAAGCAAATGCAAATATACAAAATAAAGTATAATCGGCTGATCCGATGTACAGATTACCTTTTAAAAAAGAATTTAATATAATAACACCAGTTTTAGAAAATAAAAATATTCTAACGATTCTAAATTTCAAAAATTCCAAACGATTTTATAAAATTCCTAAATTTCTAATTCTCTAAGATTGCAAACGATTTTCTTTTCTTGACAGCTCGTTTAAGTGGTAGGGGACAACATTACCCAACATTTTATGGATAATTTAATTTAATTTTTAAAACGGTTTTGCTGAATCCCTTTAACTTAAAAAATAATGTGTTCCTATCTAATTACTGTTCATAATACTGTTTGATTACATATCTGTTATTCGATGATAAAAATGTTCAATTTAGAAATATTATTCACAAAAAAAATTGCTTTAATAAATTCCATTTATCTAAATAGATATCGTTTGCAAGAAAAATAAATTATTTTCGAAAAGAGGTAAATCATTTTTATGATGCAAGAAGTTAAAGAATATTTGATAACGTTAGTTTTTGTTGAAAAGCCTACCAGTAAATGTCGATGCAAAAGCTTCAAAAGTTTTGCCGCGTTAACTAAAAACTCTCTTTTTAACGATAGCATTCAAGGCTTATTCTGTACTAAAATAAAATAAATTTTACTATTTTACGATAAAAATATACGGCTTATGGATTTTTTAAAAAAATATATTGAATTTCTACCTAATATTAAAATTAAAAATTTTCCCTTTGTATATTTAAAATATGCTCTGCTTTAGTGTTTACTAGAAACCACGACCTGATATGAAGGTTGAATTAAAATAATTATAAAAATAAGCTTTAAACAGATTTTGTTGAGAAAACATTTCAAAATTGCAAAAATTTATCTTAGAAAAATTTCAAAAGAAAACTTAAATGAATCCAGTTAAAATAGGTATTTTTAATCAAATAACAACAACTAATATATATTTGATTTAAATATCATATCAAAATAATTTAATTAGAAATATGAAAAGGCCATATAAGGCAGAAATTAATTAAACGTTTGATAAATAAATACGTACATGCAATACTAAAATATAAAAAAATAAAAAAAATTTAAAATATAATCTGCTGCACTGATAATCTGGTTATCCATAAAATTTACAGTTTAATGTAAGAACTAAACGCAAAATAGCAATCTTAAACAAAGAAAGAAAACGTATCAATAAATTATATTTAAACAATGAATTAGGTTCATCAGTTATCGTCCAAAATTGAAAAAAAGAAAACAAATTAAATGAAAATAAAAACTATAGAATTCCAAACGATTATTAAAAAAAGTACGTGAAAGAAATTTAATAAAAAAAGTATGTGAAATAAATTTAAATAAACTACCTGGTGAAAGGATATTTTTGAATAATAGAATACCTGGTGAAAGGATTTTTTTTTTTTTTTGAATAATAACAAACCAGTAAGAAACATCGAAAGGGGGCTAGGAAACGAAAACTGATCAAGGACACCCAAAACCCCGCTACCCAAAACAAAACTTAAATTTTATGCTCCATAGCTTTTATTAAATTACTTTCATGTGCTGCCTTTTTATAAAATCGTTTGGAATTCTATAGCTTTTATTTTCATTTAATTCATATTCTTTTTTTTTTTCAATTTTGAACGATAACTGATGAAAATAAAAAAACAAGTGTATATGTTAAAATATTAAATGAAAACTGCAAACCTAATAAGAACAAGCTATTAGCATTAGTAAGAATATCTGAAAGAATAATAAAAATAACTACATCGTTACTGCAAAAAGACGAGTCTATTTATAAAATAATCCAATAAACTATCTGCAGGATTTGTTATGAGAAAAAAATTAAAAAACATTTCTTCATTATTAAAATTGGGAATCAATAGAAAGTCAATTACTTTACCATTATTTTCAAATCAAAAATTTTAAAAAATGACATCAATTAATGATTATTGAAATAATATTTTTCAACTAACCAATTGTTTCAGTTTAATCACTGTTTAAATTGTAAATTGAAAATTATTTTATTTGCAGAATAAAAATGGTAAACAATTAATCTTTAATTTACTTTCTTTCTAAAAAAAGTTTAAAAAAATCGTTTGGCTAAATTTTTAATAAGTTTTTTTTTTTATTTGAAATCTAAAATTAATTAGAAATTTATCTCTAATTAATTATAATTAATCCAGAATTAATTACAAAATAATGTAGAGTTAATTAGAATTAATCTGTAATTAATTAGAATTTTTGCATTTATGCAAAAATTCTTTTTACTTTCATCTATCAGCAATAAATAGAAAATGCGAAAAAGAAAACTCGGTCTGTTTTTCTCTCGATACACTCTTACATATACTTATTTAAACAAATAATACTAAATAGAGCTGATATAAATTAAAGATTTTTTTTTTTATTTGGTGCAGTTAAAAACAGACAACAATCTTTATTATTAGCTATTTGAAGACACCTAGGAAAAAGTGACAAATTTATTGGGTGTTATTATAAATCCTTTTAATCATTAATTGCTTACATTAAGCGTAAGATCACGCCAGATTTTATTAACTCGATATGGTATAATTGCGATAAAATAATAAAAATGTATAATTATTATTATTTAAATAAAGAATTTCAATTATTTTTATTATTTTCAAACGTTTTTCAATGAAATCTAGCCAATATTTCTTGCTTTTTCTTAGTAATCATAATAAGAATTCTTTACCATTCAGTTAATAAATGAAACGATTTTTTAATACTCCATACGTGCTTTTCTCTGTAATTTTAAATGTTATTGAATTTTTTTTTACAAAAATTCGTGGGTATACCATTTTTGTGTTGTTGTGTTTAATTCTCAGTGTCCTGCAGAGCGGGAAGGACATCCCATGAATAATCTAGTCATGGACGGAGGGAAAGGGTCAGCTTCTGTTGTGATGGATCACCCTTAGGTAGAAGTCTGACTTGGTCTGATTAGCTGTAGAAGGAGGGCAGTGCCTTCCTGGAGAACAATTTAGGAGGAACTACTTCACATTTGCTTATCATATGGGAGAAAACTCGAAAAATTCCAACCAGGTAGTCCGACCAATAAGGCAAGATGCTGAACATACAAAACGCTATCGAGACTCCTCGTTTTTTGAAACATTGTCTACAACAAAGCCATCAGCTGATTTAATCTCAGCCACAATGCTTTGGAGCCTGATGACCGAGTGACTAGCGCTCTGGCGCTCGGTACCAAAGGTTTCGCGTTCAAATCCCGGCGTTGCCATGGATGTTTGTAGTGGTTCGGAATCCACTTTAAGCATAGGTCCCGGTCTCATATGAGCGTTACAGAGCCCAATCAGGTTTCTTCCTCATCCATATCAATACTAAGCTGTAAAAGGGTAACTCAGCTTTAGGCACAGTAATGTGGTGTGCTGTAGTAGTAGTATTAACCTTAATGCTTCTCTACGGCGCACGTTGCCACTAGTCGGGCATACTATTTTTAAAACACAATGAATCCATTGCACTAAAAATTAGTAGATGCCATTGTGCAAAATTTATGTATTGTATGTTGAAAGTCCTTTTTAAAATTTTTTTAATTATAAGCTGAAATAATCCATTGTTTCTTTTCAACACAACTGAGCAAATAATAATATTTATTGTAGCTAGCAAAACCAGATCATATCTAAATAAGTTTTTTTGAAATAAATACGCATATGCGTGAAAAATATGGTGAATTATACATGAAAACTCAATTATAGGTACATTATGAAAACTAAATTATACTACTAATATGGTTGAAAATAGCTGGACAGTTTTACAAGTCATTTTAATATTTTTTAAATATAATTAAAAACATTTTATTGTTTTCTAATATAAGTGCAATCAATTTTATATAAAATCAAAAGACCTACAATACATAATTTTTTTTAAAGAAAAAAATTATTGCAATATCTTTAAATTATAAAATAGGCAAATTTAAAATTATTTATGTTTTTTTTAGTTTTATTTATTTATAATTTATGAAGTCAAATCATGATAATTTTCACTTTAAAAAAATATAGAATTATTTTTTAAAGAATATATATATAACAAATATTTCCAAAATGAGAAAATGTAGTTAAATACATAAAAAAATTTGAATAAAACATTAAATCTTATCAGAAATCAAGTGAATTAATTTATTTCCTTGTTAAATTTTTGCTTTCGAAGTCACACAAACGACATCAGCGTCATCTCGTTTGCGCAAAAACAGATCTATAATATTTTTTTAATTTGGAATCGGTCCCTTAATTGGCATTTTCTTGAATATATCATAAACTTCTTATAATAATTTCAAAAATTTTTATATCTTAAGAGTTGACGACGTTAGCAAACCAACCACATAAACATTTTAGTTTGTTATAATTCATTTTTTTCATTACTGTATTTAATATTTAATGTTCTTAAAAATATTCATAAAAATTTAACTAAAATAATGTTTTCATTTTTATAAAAAATTTCTTTCGACTGATGAGAAAATTAAATAAATATATATGTATATATTGACTAGAACGCGAGATATCGTTCATTAAACAAAAGTTTAATTCAGCATTAGGAAAATCAATTTTTAAAACCCCAATATCTCCAAAATTTTTTATCAGAGATATCTAAAAAAAAAAAAAACCAATTTAATTATGTTGAATCGATTACATTAAAAATATCGAGTTCGGTAATTGAAAATTTTCGAATTAGCAATTAATTAATTTTGTTAATCAACTGCATTGCACAATAAGTTAGTTACCTTCAAACAATTTACAACTATACCACTTATATAAATATTTAATGATAACTACAAAAGTTATTAATGGTGTTTTTTTTTGATCGACTGTACATGCTTATGTTTATGTGTATATGAGGATATATTGCATACGCAAACTTATATACATTTATGCATTAGTATATTTATAACCATTCACACACTCACGTTCATAAACACTCACACATGCCTATATATAAATTCCCACTTTCATACACGCGTATGAGAGTACATACATACATAAATCACACAATATATACGCACATGCACGTGTATATATGCACATATACACACTCAAACAGAAATATATATATAATGCACGCATATTTGAGCCCACATGCATACGCAATTACAAACATTCATACACATACAAACATATATACATACGCACAAACCCACACGCATACATATTTAAGTACAAACACATGTTATTCTCACATGTTCACCCATTCTCTCATTCACGCACGTATAGGCATACACACATACACATGCACGTATATGCATACACACGTATTTACGCACGCACATACAAATTCGCATACAAACACACATATAAGCACACGCAATACAAATTAACTTTTAGGAATTAATTTCCTATTAATGTCAATTAGAGAAACTACCGGGCCTTCTAAATGCTTTTACATAGAGGAAATGACGAGAAGCATTTACACTAAAGACTGTGTGGAGTTTTGAAAATATAGGAGAATTTGCATAGAATTTTTGTCCATAAAAAATATTCCTTTTTAAAAAATAGGCAATATTGATAAATGTCTCTTACAGAATATTCCTACAAGTTAGTTGGCTTCATGGGGCTGAATACTAATTGCAAAAAAATCCAGCATTTGATAAAAGGTTCCTTTTTAATTTGTGCATTTTTAAAGTAACCATCATTGAAAACATGTATATTATAATGCTGATAGACCATTTATTTACTTACATGATTTCAATGCATGCATACCATAACAATGAGAAAGCATTTAAGATTTTCCTTCAAATAATATTCTTATTGTTTATCTTCAATTTTTAATATACAATTTGCTATTCATTTGTATGGCTTTTTATCTCAAAAATAGATGGTTTCATAAAATGAAATATATGCAGCAACTATATCGCTCCAGATAAATCTACGCAAATCAAAAAGTATAATGGAGGGCACAGCTATTAAAGCAATTGATTCGGAAATTGCCTTCTTACGATTTTTTTTATATATTAATAGAAAATAGCCGCCAGAAAAATTATTGTGTTGTATGTTTGCGATTCTGTCAATGGCTTACCAAAGTACAGCATAAAAAAATGGCAAAAGAATGGATAACATTTTTTTTCTAAAATAATCATTTTCTGACTTTTTTTTTTTTTTTTTTCATAAGTTGAAACTGAAATTCAGAATTTAAAACGTAAAATATCATTGGACGATTCAAATGTATTTACTTCTGTTATTTTGGAAAAAAAAAAAAAAAAAAAAAAAAAGAAATGGATATTTCAAAATTTTAATTACAAATACTGTATTGGAACTTGCAAGTAGTCGAACGTACTCTTTCATTTTCTTAATGAACAAAATGGCTATCCCATTTAGGAAATTGGAATTTTCAGTCCAGAATCGAGTGTGTATGATATATATATTATTATTTTTTCTTTTCCTTTTTTTCTGGAGTGGATGTTTTGAAAAAAAAGGATATTCCTCTATCAATTAATGTTCTGTGATAAACTCGGCATAAACCTTAATTTTGAAAACACATTTTCTTTTGAGTTCGAAATTGCTTGCAAATTTTCATTTTGATAAGTAATAACAAGCGGAGGAAAGTAATGAATTGATTTTCAAATGATGATTGAAAATATTAAGAGCTATTTCATTAATTATTTACAATTAGTTAATTTAAAATCCTCTTTTCTAAAAATTATATATTTCAATTAATAGTTTAATTTCGTTGGTGTTAGTACTAAAACAGAAAAAAAATTAAATTAAACATCCATAAATCTTAGAAAATAAATGACCTGATCATATGAGAAACATTTTAATTAATTATTCTTGCACTAGAAAAAAAAATTCTTAAACCAAAACTATTTATGCTTATACCAGAATTATTCTTATACCACAACATTATATTTTGACTCGACAGATTCACATTAGCATCAGAAACTTGTAAATTAGATACACATGCGTTTAAATAAAGAACATAATAAATATTAAAGAAAAATTTATATACAAAATGTAAACAAGATTACAAAAAAAAAAATAATAACATTTAATATTAAAGACCCCTGAGCATGAAATAGTTTATTCAACATCAATTAATTAAGTTATACATCAAGTCTCAAATGAAATTTTGCAAATATATTTACGAATATATATATATATATATATATATATATATATATATATATATATAGTAGTAGTATTTTTCCACTGGAAATTGTTGTGGCATTTCATTCCAAGGAGAGAGGAATGTATATTCTTTGATAAGTACTTACATAATAACAACCTATCACTGAAATTTGACAGCAGATAAGCAGTGTTGTGAGTAATTAAGTTCCATGCAATTAATGCTTTGTACTAAGTAGAACAACCTGCCACCCAAATCTGACAGCAAATAATCAGTGTCCTGGATAATAGTGCTTCATGAAATTAGCGATTGTCTGTGCAATCTTCTCAGATCGAAACTATTACAGATGGAATATGGATTACACCATGAGTTGTTGCATCGTTATAGTTGATAGACCTTGGGCTAAGAAAATGTCTACTCCAATGAGAAATGAGGGAAACTGATCCCCTTCTTGACGTATTTTCTTAAAGGGAGGTTTTTGGGGAAGAAAGAAAGAGTTCCGAGCGAGTCGATAAGAAGTGCGGTCTTTTTCTCTAAAGTGATTGAACAGGCAGGAGTTTTCTCCTATTTTCAAAGTGAGCCCCTTGTGGTTTTGTGTATAATGCCGTGTGATAATAACAGCTGGCCGCAGACCACGTGTGTTGAGATTTTTTACACAGATTCGAGAGCTCTGAAAATCTCCGTCCTTGGACTAAACTGCATTTGTGAATCAAAATTTAAATCTTTAATTTTCATTTTTTGTAAACAATAATTTGTATTAACCCCGAGTTCTGTATATATATATTTAATATTTGTAAATAAAAATTAAAGTGTTCCCATGAACCTGAAAGTGACCCTCTTCTTGAAGAAAAGACCCTTGTATTTAATTGATACAGCAATTCTTGCTGGTCTTTCCAATTATTTCCTCTTTTCAAACTAACTGATTAGCGAACTCTGATTAACTGCTGAGGCAGTGAAAAGCTACAGAAAATCAAACATTTAACATTTTCCGCCATGAAATTTAAGTTGGAATTCAAGATTAAACATTTTACAGGCATGCATTAGAAATACATAAACATATTGTAACTTCTCGGCCTATACTAGGCTTATAACAGCTTCAAGAAGAAGGCCACTTTCAGGTTCATGGAACACTTTAATTTTCATTTACAAGCATTATATATATACACTGGTGTCCAAAAGTTAAGCATAAATCGTAAAATGCGAAAAACATGGAGTAAATATTCGTAAAATTATTCCACATTTCTTGCGGATATTAATTGGGTGAAGAAGAAACATTGGGTTTATGCAAAGCTTTTCAGCCGACTACGTCCTGCGCGAAACACCTGCGCATGTCGGAACGCAGAGAAACCGATTCACGCAGCATAGGCAGTTCAGACAAGTTTCGTGCAACTGCTGTGCGAAAGAACGTTGTTAACCATCAAACAAGTGAATGATGGCACAAAGACGCCAATTGACATGTTTGCGAAAGGAAGAATTGTTGGAATGCTGGAATCCGGACTATCGCAAACCGAAGTGTCTCGAATTTTGAATGTGGTCCAGTCTGTGATCTCAAGACTGTGGCAGAGGTTTCAAAGAACGGGAGATGTTACCCGACAACCAGTATCAGGTTGACCAAGAGTCACAACCCCTAGCCAAGACCGATATCTGGTAATAAGTGCGCGATGTCAGAGGGGCAGTACTGCCAGAGCATTGGGTTCGGCGCTCACAGTCACCACAGGAATACGAATTTCGAGACAAACTGTTTACAGGAGACTCAATCATGCTGGCCTGTATGCCAGAAGACCAGCAGTTTGCATTCCCCTCACATCTGCGCATAAACGCCCTCGTTTGAACTGGAGTTTGAAACATTAACATTGAAGTGTGGGCCAATGTGATGTTCAGTGACGAGTCCCGGTTTAATCTTGAGTAGTGATACTCGTCGGGTAACGATATGGATAGAACGTGGAACACGTTTTGAACCAAGAAACATAACGGAAAGACATCATTTTCCATCAAGGGGAGTAATGATATGGGCAGGCATCATGATGGACGGCCGCACAGACCTCCATTTCTTTGACACGGGGTCTGTGACTGGTCAAAGATACAGAGACGAAGTTCTTGAGCTTTATGTTCGCTTGTTTCGAGGTGCTGTCGGTCCTGACTTCATATTCATGGACGATAATGTGCCATGTCACCGATCGGTGCTGGTTGACGACTTCCTTGAAACGGAAAACATCCAGGCAATGTCGTGGCCTGCTAACTCCCCTGATTTAAATCCTATCGAGCATGTATGGGATATGCTCGGGAGACAAATTGCAGCCCATTCGCACCCACCAAGCTCCGTTACAGAACTGAAGAGAGCTCTCCAAGAAGCTTGGAACCGTTTGAGCCCACAACTCATTCATCATCTCATAGCAAGCATGCTAAATAGCTGTGCAGCGTGCCTGGCTGTCAGAGGTGACCACACGCCTTATTAAACTGCAGCATCAGTATTTTATTTAATGTTTTCTTTCATTTTTCTTTAAAGTGTGAACCCTTGCTATGCTCAGTTTTCTTTCCTGCTACTTTGGATAATAAAATTAATTATTATCGTTCTTTTTGATTTTCTTTTCTTATTTTATAACCATTTTACACTCGCATGTCACGTTTCCCGCCATTCTGATTTACAGTTCCTTCTTTATTCACATAATTATCAATTATGCTTAACTTTGGACACCAGTGTATATATATATATATATATATATATATATATATATATAATGGGGTTTATCACCAATTACGATGGAACAATTCATAGTATAGTTCATATTCAATCTATAGTTTTTCGACCTGTGAAGGTCGCACAGATATTCGCTAATTTCCTGAGTCTCGTTATACATGATACCGAATATCTGCTATTAGATTTTAGTGGCAGGTTGTTGTCATTAGTACAAAACTCTAATTGCATGTAATATAATTACCCACAATAAAGCTCGTCCGCTGTCAATTTTGAGTGATGGGTTTATTATACTACTGTGCCCAAAAAGTAACACCAATTATTTTTTTTTCAAAAACTCTTTATTTATTCTTCCAAATTTATTTCATCGCCTTCAAAGTAATCCCCTCCGGACAAATGCACTTATGCCAACTTTTTGTCCAATCCTCAATGCATGCTAAAAAGTCATCGGAAGGGATGGCCTTCAAAGAGCGCAGCGATTCCCGTTGAATCTCTTCAATTGACTCAAATCGGTGACCCCGGAGTGGTAATTTGAATTTAGGGAATAGCCAGAAGTCGCACGGTGTGAATATGGTGGTTGTGGAACGATATAGGTTTCGTTTTTGGCGACAAAGTCACGAAGAATCAATGCAATGTGAGCTGGCACATTCAGTGTTTTTTTTGGTACTAATCGAGATGTGAAGCGTTTGAGGACCAAAATGGAAGTGACCGATCCTTTTGAAATTCCAACACCAGCAGCAAGGTCTCTAATTATAAATCGACGGTTTGCAAGCATCAAATCTTTAATTTTTGGACGTGATCTTCGTCGGTTGAGGTTGAGAGTTGACCAGAGGGCTCTTCGTCTTCAACGCGTTCTCTGCCTTCTTTGAACTGTTTATACCACTTCTAAACATTTATTTCCGATATAGGAATGCTCACCGAATGCATCTGCAACATTCTATGCGTTTCCGCAAACAAAATTTAATGCAAGTGCTTTGCTCAATTAATTCACACATTCCAAAATCGCCAGAATCACTTTTATCGTCTCACAAAGCCAAGCGTAACTCAAACACTAATAAATATTTTGACGTCAAATTTGGCACAGATGTGAACCTAAAAAAGAAACAAAAAAAAAATTGAAAATCCATAACCCCCGGGAATTTTAAATTGATAATTAATCTTGCTTTTTGGACACAGTAGTATATTCGACAAATACCATACATCCATCTCTCCTAGTCCATGTTAAACTGAAGGTTCCGGACTAATTACCCTAAAGTGTGCACAAAATGATCGTAGAGCTACAAACCAAAACCAAAACCTCTTTCCTGGGAATGAAATGCCAAAACTCTTCTCATGAGAAAAATGCTATAATGTACATCGATTAGAATTTAACAACATGTTTCGTAAACAAATTAGTTTAAAAGCCAATTTACCTTTTAAATTGACGACACATGACACTTAATAATATGATTATTTTTGTTGGGAGATATTGAATACTTGTGACTTTAATTAAACAAGAAGTTTTTGTTTACTTAACTATTTTGTGCAACTAAACATTTAACTGCAATCTTTTAATTATAGTAAGAGTTTGTTCAGAAGATCAAAAATGATAGTCGATCGCTGTTCTATTGTTTTAATGTCTTTAGCATAAAAATATTTATTTAAAACAAGAATACGATATTAACAATAAATAAAAAATTCTTTCCCTTAATTGGATCTGAAATATTCTAAAACGCAATTTATTTAAATAATGCAAATAACGAAACCCTTTTAGCCTAATTGAATAATATCAATTGAGTATGAAAACTGATATTTCAAAATAAATACAAAAATCGAATGCTTGTACATTAGCAATATGATAATAATAATTTTCATAAATTGTAATTTTTTGATTAAATTACTTATAAAGATTTCAATTACTTTAATAAATAAATTACAGAAATATGTAATGAAACTTGAAATAATTAACCTAAAATTTTAGGGATCAAATTCATATTTTAGGTATTTAAAAATGTATTTATTTTTTTAAGCTTATATTATATTTATCCACTATTATATTTAAATAAAATTGAACTTGAATTAATAAGACTTATAGCTGCAGATGGATATTCTGAGAAATTTGAAATCAAAGAACATTCTTGTTTTGAAGATACAGCTTTTTTTTTTTTTAAACGGTTATTTTCTTAAGACATTCTGAAGCTATGAGTCCAACCTTTGAACAGTAATTACATTTAAAATTGCTTCAACTTTTGTTAATACTAGCATTACTCTTTTAGTTTAACTTAGCTTTTCAATTCCTTCTATTAGTTCACTCTCTCGCTATATATATCTTGTTCAAATTTTCAATTGTTAATAAAATACTTTTATTCATCCACTCAAGTTCAAATACATTTTTTTTGAACTTGTAGTGAATGACACTGGATGTTAATACAGTTTTTTCAAATATTAATTCAGTAATTAAATTTAATTATTTAATTTTAGTTTTTTTTTTAGATTTAAGTAGCATATATCTACCAATAGATGGCGCCAGATAAACTTTAAAAAATGAATAAAAATTATTTATAAAAGATTTTCTGCAATATAGTGAAAAAAAGTAGGAATTGACTTCAAAAAAAAAAATTTTTATATTACATGTTTCTGGACTTCATTTCAGATTTTGATGGAAGAAAAATAAGCTTTTTATCATTCGATCTTTTTCACATCAAGGTTATTTTTTCCTTCTCTTGCTTCCCATTCTTCTATTAGCCTTGTTTTTAAAGCTTCGGACTTAGTCAGAACATCTCGCTATTCAATCGCGCACCTGAGTTCTCGAAATTATCTGGAATACTGTACAACAATATTAGAGGGAAAATCCCTCTGAAATTTCAATATATATATATTTTCTTTCTAATGCAGCTGGAAAACACTTAGCTTGGTCTTGATACCTTAAGGCAAGCGCTGCACAGACGTTACTCACTTTGAATTACCCAGGGGGCGCCTGTAACTTGAAGATAAGCCACGGACGCGGAGTAACAATGCCCCCTCAACGCTCTACCATCCTATTAGACCGGGACCTACGGTTTAAAGTGGATTCCGAACCACTACAAACATCCACGGCACCATCGGGACTCGAGCCCGAAACCTGTGGTACCGAGCGCCAGAGCGCTAGCCGCTCGACCATTCAGGCCCTGAAATTTCAATATTCACTTCGTAAATTTTTTCCCGCTATTTCGAAAAAAATAAATAAATATTTGGACATATTAACAGATTCTTCATTTTTCGAAAAGTAACTGTTTCAGCGGGGCCTGATGACTGAGTGAGTAACACTCTGGCACTCGGTGCCGTAGGATTCGAGTCCCGGCGGTGCCATGGATGTTTGTAGTGGTTCGAATCCACTTTAAACCGCAGGTCCCGGTCTAATATGACTGTTAAGCGTTTGAGAAAGGCTAACAACCCTACCCCCGTAAAAAGAAAACATCTGCTGTCTCGAAATCTGCCAATAGGCTGACGCCTTGGCCCACCATGGGGTTGTTACGCCAATGAAGAAGAATTGTTTCAGTAAAGTTGCTTTTTTGCATGCCCTTTGAATCATAAATTGCTTTTAATTTTGTCAACATTTCGTTTGAATTAGCTCAATGCTTAACGTGACAAAATTCGTCGGGATTCACCTACAAAATAATATCTGCTTTAGCTTTTTATCTGTTTGGATCCATTTCTTCAGCTTGGTTATCAGCAGTGAATCTTTACGCAAGTTTCGTTTCAAACTGATTGTATAGTCCCAAAGATCCCCATTCTTGATTAGAATTGTTCTTATCTGTAATTTCCATGAGTCGTAATTATCTTTGCTCGGTTTCTCAATGCTAGCAACTTGTGAAATTTTTGTGCAAATGTCTTGACACAACTTGATTTTTAAAAAAATTTATCAGAAGTGAATCAATTAAGTTTTCTATAACAGTACCAGCAAAAGTATCACCTTCGGCTTTACATTCAAAGCCATTCGAGAACAATGTAGCAGGCTTAACACCAACTTCTATTTCTGTTCAGCTGTTCTGTTAAAAACAATCACTAAAGTCATTGAGAGTAACACAAAAAAGGAAACAGTTAACAACGGTAGGACATATGATGACGTATCTATGACTGGAGAGTACCTCCCTGGTAAGTCCTACTGTTCCTGTTTCCTTTTTGGTGTGTCAATGCCTTTAGTGATTTTTTTATTGTTCTTTACTATGTTGGGCTGCTCGTCGTCTAATGACCCAGGGATCGGAGATGGGCAAAGGATAAAAAAAAAAAACTTCTGTTCCATAACCAATTCTTGGAAGCACACATTTAAACCAAATAGATAAAAGAATAAGCAAAGAAATTTCTTGGTGAGTAAAGTATATTTTAAAGCATAATTAATAAAACAGTCGTTACTTTCTGACATGCGCGATGCATTGAAATAGTGGAAAATAAAATATACAGTAATATGCCACCAAATACAAAATGTTAAATGCGAATAAAAGATTATGTTTATACTTATGTCAATGAGTATAAAGTCAAATTTAATAGTCTCTTCCATGCTAAGCCATTTTAATAAAGGTATAAATAGCATTTCTAAAATTTTATTTCACATTTAATCATAGTAATGTATAATTATAACCAGTGGCGTAACCATACCTTCTGAGGTCCGTGACAATTTTTTTTTTGAATAGGATCCTAATTCATCTTATCATCATTGTTTTGTCTTTTTTTAATGAATCACTACCTAAAAGTGCCTTTAGCCATTAATCACTACCTAAAGGTTTGCAATGTCCATTTTCGATCACAAACAGTTTCACTCGATCATTAGTGCGTTAAAATGATCCTTATCAGTAATGTATGAATTTTTCAAATTCAATTTAAGTCACTTCACTTTGGTTTCAATTATGTGTATCGCTACTACAGGCCGTCTGGTGGCCAAGTGGCTAGTGTTCTGGCCTTTGGTATACCAGGCTTCAGGTTCGAATCCAGGCCGTGGCATGGATATTTGTGAGTGGTTTGGAATCCCCTTTAAAATGTAGGTCCCTGTCTGTTCAGCCTTCGAGTGCACAAGATAACCGTAGAGCGACAAATCAAACCAAACCGCTAGTACAGGGCTGTAATGACTTTTAATCAATGAAGTCGGGGACTGAAATATACTGCCCTCCAAACGTTAAGGAACAACAAAGTTTTTCGAAGCTCGCCATAAAAAAAAAATGACAGTAACAATAAAATTTATAGTTTATATAAATGATAAAACGAACTTTATGCAAATTTATGCAAAATGATAGCTACCCCTTTTATTTTATAGAAAAAACAGTTTTTTATGAGTGAGAGAAAAATATGCAAATATCAGGCTTTCGTAATTACGCGTATAACTTTTGTTGATTTACAACCTTTGTTAGCAGATTCGTTGACAATAGGCAGTGGGGTCCCGCGATGTCTGAAAGAAGCCGTTTGCCCGATTCGTTAAGGTAGCTGGACGGTCGGATGGATGGAAATGGGGTTGTCCCAGCTGATGCTGCTAGGCGTCTTAATGTGCCTCGCAGTGTGGTCCACAGTGTCTGGAATCAATATCAAACCAAAGCTTCTGTGTCCAGAAGACATGTTCCAGATCGACCAGGAGAAGAAGCATTTCTGTGCGGCTACTTGTCGCAGACCACTCTGTAGCATCAGGAAGAAGAATATCCGCTAGTACGGTACGAAGGGATCTTCACAATTCAGGTCTCTATGCAAGGCGACCAGTTGTGTGTGTCCCCCTCAACGGACGACAGAGAAGGGCCCGCTTATCTTGGGCAAGAGAACACGTTTCCTGGACCAGACAACGATGGGCTGCTGTACTCTTTACAGGCGATTCCAGATTCACACTGGACAGCGATTCAGGACGTTTGCTGATCTGGGAAAACAAAACACCAGATATCATCAATCTAACATTGTTGAAAGACACAGTTACCGAGGTGGTGGAATAATGGTTTGGGCAGGAATCTCACTCGGTGGTTATACTAACCTGCATGTGCTCCACGGAGGAACTGTGACTGGTTTGAGATACCGGGATGAGATCCTTGATCCATATGCCGGTGCAATTGGCAATTTTTTCATTTTGATGGATGATAATGCACGATCTCATCGAGCTGTATTTGTTGAGAAATATCTTGAAGGTCTTGGTTTGGAGCGAAGCGAATAGTCAGCTCGATCTCCAGACCTGAATCCGATAGAGCATCTTTTGGGACTGCTTTAAGTCCTTCTCCAAGGTCTTTAGAGAGCTAGAACAAAGCTTACTCCGTGTCTGGTCTTCGCTTCCCATTTCGGTAACCGACAACTTAATTGACAGCATGGAAAGTCGATGCCGCCAATGCATTCAAGCTAGGGGTGGGCATATCCCTTATTAAAACTCATTTTTGTTATGTTTCTATGACATTTTACCACATAAAACTGTAATTATTATTTTTGCCAAGAATGGACTTTTCCAGCGAGATTGCTTTTTTTTTTTTTTGCTGTAAATTATTTTTGCTTTTTCTTATGTAAACTTCTATATTGCAGTCACTACATAACTTTTTTGTGCACATGCCATCCAAATTTGGTGTTTCTACATTCATTCATTTGCAAATTAGGCGCAAAAAACCAGTTGTTCTTTAACTTTTGAGGGCAGTATACTATCATTTTCGTCTAATTTCTTCAGTTCCTCCGCTCTGTTCGTTTGTTTCTTAATCACTCTTAAAATATTGACTTATTTTAAGTAACTTTTTATTTTTTTCTTCTAACACAGTATTTCTTTTTCGTTTTACACTCCCACTAAGATACGCTCTATTACTAGACATGTTATTATCTACTTTCCACAATCAACTAATTAACTTCAAGACTTGAACGTGGTTCCGATGAAACAAAAGTTAGATAATAGTGATGCATAGAGAATCTGCGAAACAAGGGAACTTCCCAGCTTTCTGAAAATCTAACTTGACAACATACAATTTAGTAAGTTAATTTATTAAATACAAAATCAATCAATTTTACTTTTATTTTTGTAATAATAAATGCCAGGCCTTTCCTTTATTCATGGCCTCTACTTTGGTCGGACAATTTGCCTATGCCACCCTATTGTTTCCAGATTTAAGTACCCTCCTTTATTTAGCTAGCAGATACGATATTAGAGTATGAATAAAAATACATGTTCTATTCTTCTTAAGTTTTACTTGGTTTGTCGCTCTACGGTCATTTTGTGCACACTTTAGGCTAATTAGACCGGGACCTACAGTTTAATGTAGATTCCGAACCACTAGCACTAACACAGCCCGATTCGATCCCGTGGTTGGTACCAATGGCCAGAGCGCTAAGCCAATTGTCCAACAGACCACATAAAAATCATGGTTTGGGTTTGATTTGTCGCTCTACTGTCATCTTTTTCCACACTTAAGACAAACTAGACCAGTACCTATGGTTTAAAGTGGATTCCAAACCACTAGAACAGTCGAGATTCGATCCTGATGTGTGTAGTACCAATGGCCAGAGCGCTAAGTCAATTGTCCAGCAGGCCACATAAAAATCATGATCTGGGTTTGGTTTGACGCTCTACGGTCATTTTGTGCACAGTTTAAGCGAAATAGACCGAGACCTACAAGTTTAACGTGGACTCTGAACTCCTAACAAACATCCTTGTCACTGCCAGAATTCGAACCTAAAGACTGTGGTACCAAAGGACAGAGCGCAACCAATCGGCCATCAGGCCGATCTATTCTTCTTATGCGAAAGGTTGTTTTCAAGTATTTATAAATCTATCTCCGTGGTTTGGTTTGTCGCTCTACCATCATCTTATGCACATGTTAGGCTAAACAGACCAGGACCTACAGTTTAAAGTGGATTCCGACCCATTACAAACATCCATGGCACCGCCGGGACTCGAACCCGAAACCTGTGATACCGAGCGCTAGCCACTCGGCCACCAGGCCCCATCTATCTCCGTGGAGTGAAGATTAAATTATTCATCTTTGGATGGTATTAAAGAATTAAAAATGAGTTAAAAATAATAATAACTATGGGTTTTTTTTTTTTTTTTTTTTTTAGTTATCGTTAAGATATACGTCTTACATAACTTATTAAACCATACGACAATATCATAGAAACATTTCTAATTTTCATTTATAAAGTAAAAAAAAAAATTAACAGCATCTTATATAAGATTTAAGAATTTATAAGATCACGAAGAGAAAAATGAAAGAAAAAAAAGAGGACATAAAAAAGAAAAGTTTAGCACATAAATTGATAGCTGTTTCTTATAAATTAAATTTCATGAAGGCATTTTTTTTTTTTCAAACAAAAAAAGAGATTTTAGAGCTATCATGTTGTTGTTGTTCTAATGCAGTTGGCAATACAGAAACAGTTAATCTTTATGCCATATTAAAAAATGCCCCACTGTTACTCATTTAGCACTACCCAGGGGGCACGTACAGCTTGAAGATATGCTACGGACGCGAGTAACACTACCCCTTAGAGCTATCATTAACCCAAAGAAAAATTATCAATTTTTTTTTTTTTAATTTCAAAATGAAATATCTTTGAAATTGCAAATATCTTTGAATTAGCCCTGGTTTTTCCGAAATGAGGTTATCAGACATGCTCTTTCATTCACAAGTTTTAAAACAATTTGTTTATAAAATTGCACAAAAATTTTGATAACTCCATTCCAAATAATAATAATTCTGTTTAGAATGATCTAAGCAACTATGATGGCGACATTTCTGATTTCAAAATCGCAAAAGACGTCGCGCTGTTCTGAATATTATTCATTAACGTTTCGATATCCTTCTTTCTGAATTATCAAGCAGTTTCTCCGCTGAGTCACAATTTCCTCTCCAATTGTTTTTATTTTTATTGTTTATTTTTTTATTACCTTCGTAAAAATTACAATAATAATATAAAAAAAATTATATATGCATAATTTTTTTTATTAATTAAAAAATGTATAAATAATTAATAAGTTAATTTTTTTTTTTAATAAATTATAATATATATATATACAGTAGAACCTCTGTAAGTCGAACTTCAAGGGAGACGCCAAATAATTAGAGTTATAGAGTTTTCGACTTATGAAGGAATTCGATTTACGCGGATTTTTGTAAGGAAATATTCGACTTGTAGAGGTTTAGATTCTTTCTAACTTATTTTGAGTTAGAGAGTTAAAATAAATAAAAATTCAAGTTACACAGGTAATAAATATGTTTATTTGCAACTTAAAAGTTATATTATGTACTATAATAAAAATAATTGTTAATGTTCGAGATACAGAGGTCCAATTTTTTTTTCCGAGTTACGGAGGGAAAATATATACCAAAATGGCTTGTGGGGATTGACTCATTATTTCGACATATAGAGGGTTAAAATTTCGAGTAAAAGGAGGTTTTGGGGCTTGAAGGGGAAGGAACAAAAAATCAAGTTTTGGAGGTTTTCGACTTAAAGAGGTTCTACTGTTTATATATATATATATATTACTCTTTTTCTATCTAATCAATGAACCAAGGCTCTCCATCAATCTGGCAAATCGTCGTCGAAATATATATATATTGAAGTAATAAAAAGTCATGGGTAATATCGTGAGCCCTCCTTTTGCAGCAACTCGACGTGGCATGAATAGTCGTTGGAAGAGGAATATTGGTCATGCTGTCTCGATAGACGTTCATTCCGAGTTGATGGTGCAGGATTTTGGGCACGAACAGACCTCTCGATGATGTCCCATAAATGCTCGATGGGATTCATGTCGGGCGATCTATGGCCAGATCCTTCGTTGGAATTGTCCAGAATGTTCTTCAAACCAATCGCGAACAGTTGTGGCCCGGTGACATGGCGCATTGTCATCCATAAAATCCCATCGTTGTTTGGGTACATGAAGTCCATCAAGTGATCTAAGTAGCTGAACATTCATTTCCAGTCAATGTTCGATCCAGTCGCACCAGAGGACCAAGTCCATGCCATGAAAAAACAGCCCACACCATTACGGAGCCACCACCAGCTTGAACAGTGCCTTGCTGACAGTTTGGGTCCATGGCAAAATCGAACCCTACCATCAGCTCTTACCAACTGAAATCGTGACTCATCGGACCAGGCCACGGTTTTCCATTCATCTAGGGACCAACCGATATGCTCACGTGCCCACGAGAGTAAGCGATGTCGTTCTGTCAGTAAAGGCACTCGAGTCGGTCTTCTGCTGGAATAGCCCAAGAAAGCCAAATTTCTCCGCACAGTTCTAACAGACAAGTCCCTTGTACGTCCCACGTTGATTTCTGCGGTTATTTGGCGCAGTGTTGCTTGTCTGTTAGAATTTACGACTCTTTGCAGAAATGCAGGCGGTCGATCACTGCGCTGTCCATGGTAGGATGTTATGCCTGAAATGTCATACTCGGCACACTCTTGACACAGTGGATCTGGAAAAATTCCTAACGATTTCCGAAATGGCATGACCCATGCGTCCAGCTCCAACTAACATTCCGCGTTCAAAGTCTGTTAATTCCGTCGTGCGGTCATCATCACGTCAAAACCTCTTCACATGAATAACTTGAACAGAAATGAAGGCTCTGCGAAAGCACTGCGCATTTATAACTGTTCTACGCGATGCTACTGCCATCTGAAAATTTGCATATTGCTATCCCATGACTTTTGTCACTTCAGTGTATATATGGCATTATAATTTTTAACTTCAAAATGGTCAAACTAAATTCGAAACCCATGAAACTAAGAAGAAAAAAAATACTCACACTCTTGGCAAAAATCATCCAAAAGTTGAATATCGCGACACAGATAAAGCTTTTAACAAGCTTCAAAAATAAACTATTAATAAGATAAATTACCTGTTATTGTTCTACTTTTCATTTTATTTGAACACCTGTGATTCACCGCTTCGGTTCCGGTCATTAAGATAAAATTTATGAACAAAATTTTGTCAACTTGATTACAAACCATTCAGTGCCAGGAAAAAACTTTTCTCATAGTTAGTAACCATATTGTTATAAATACTTAGTTTATTTTTAATGTAGTGTAATTTTCTACCTATAAACTGCAAATGTAATTTTCAGTCCTAAAAATAATAGATTTTGTATAATACACTTTGTTCTTCACCATACTCAATAAATGTTCTTTAGCGTACAATACACCAATCTGTTTCAATGCTATGGCTTAAAATTAATAAAGCGTTTTTTGTACCATTATTATAAAAAGTATGTTATGAATTTAAGATAGTGGAAATTGGATAAAAAATAGGCATTTGAGAACTATAGTGAAAACGAGATAAATTTTTCCTGGTGATTTGTAATCTTCATCCAATGACTTCCAAAAATATTCGTACATTTACGAATTTCAATTAAAAGCTGCTCTAACCATTAATAAAAATTGATATTTCAAAATGAGAATTCATTTAATAATATCTAGAATTCCTTTTAACAAAACTACATTCAATATTTTAAGAGCAATCTTAACTTCTTTTGGAAAATCAATAATAAAAAGTTACCTCATAAAAGCCTTCATACACTTAGAAAAATCTACATAGTTTAGTAATTATTGTAATATTTCAGTTAAGTAGTACTTAGCTGGTTATCCTGCAGTCTCTGTAACAGCTTTTAAATGTCTGGGCATCTAGTTTCATTTCATTCTTTTTCTAATTTCTGCATCCATGTTCCTCCATTCTTGATCATTGCATATTTTGTCACATCTTCGTTTAATAACTTGGTTTGATATGCTTCATACCTACGTATTCCAACTTACAGTTATCTCCAAATGTATTTGATTGGGCTTAAATCCGGCGACTGAGGGGGGCTTTTTAGAACTTGTGAACAATTACAGACACGCCAAAGGAGAATGTTGAGAACCAAGTGCTTAGTGTCATTTTCTTGATAAAAAGAAAGTTATTTCCAATACCCAAATTTTGAGTTGATAATTTTAAATTGTTTTCTTTTTAAATATTCAAATATAGGACATGCTTCATTATGCTATCAATAAATATCTAATTATCGAGTCCATTTAGCAATTTATTGATGTTCAGAACTGATTTAACACTACTATGATAAAAAAAAAAATCATTTTCAAATGCTGTTCGTTGTTTCTTATGACAATGAGCCGTTTTTAGATAATAAATAGAATAGAACGAAGTAAGCAAGCAAAGATTAAAGCCAAACGATTTTTTAAATATCACCAAAATGCCAAAATAAATAATAAGAATAAAAACTATATATGATAATTTTATTTATGAATTTATTTGAAAATGCTTCAGTGTACTGTACTTTTGTGACGTATTCATTCTCTGTCTCTTTGTAATATTATTCTTTTAAAAAGAAATAATAAAATCGAACAATTTAAAAAAAAATTGTTCGATTTTATTAAGAATTACATGAAGCCGATATGAAAAAATATTGGACTTTAAATTCGAATTCGTTTCCAAATTAAGATATTTTTCAACAAATTTTTAAAGTATACGAACATTTTTTAGAGTCACTGTATATATTGGAGAGATAAAAATTTTGATCAGTATCACAATAATTAATTTCACAGTTAATTAATTATTAATTTAACTTTCTCTAAAGCGTTTTTAATTCTTAACCATGTTCGTGTTGTTGTTCAGCTAGAACGAATCTTGAAAGTAATTTGTCGAGTAATACATTTTTTTTTTTTCAGTTCTTTTGTTTAGTTTTGATATTTTTAATACGCTTTTATTATTAGCTTCACCTCATGTTTGTATTTGTAACTGACTTTTTCTCCTGGAGATCTGTTTCTCCTCATATACACTATTTAAGCTGCAAAAAAACATTTACAGTCATATTTCAGAAAGAAAACAGTTGATTCTTTTTAATACGCCTTTATATTAGTTTCACCTGTATGTTTGTTTGTAACTGACTCTGGGCTCGATTTTGCCCTACTTTAAGCGATCAGATTTAATTTAAACGTTGTAGACTTATCAAGGACCGACGACATTAAAATATTTTAATAAGTTTATTATCTCATCATGATTAGGATCGCCAGGATTAGAGATTTTATTTTAACTTATGAAGATCAATTTAAACCATGTAGAATGAAAGTATTCAGTAAAGACATTCAAACCTACGTGGGACAGTGGCACAACGTACTATTCGCATTTAGCCTTTGTTTTACTCACAATTACATTATTGTAGGTACTATAGTTCCACTCCTCCGTACCGGGACCTCATTTAAATATTATAGTTTAAAAACACTAAAAAACATGCTTTTAGAGTTAATCAAACTAAAAAATAAATAAATAGTTTAAAAAAACTAAAAAAACACGCTTTTAGAGTTAATCAAACTAAAAAGTAAAAAATAATTGTTAACATAAGAATAAAATGACTAACGAGAAAATGAATTTCACTGTTCTAAAAGCGTGGGATGCTTTGTATAACATTTTTAAACTAACTCAGCATTTCGGAATGAAACTAGTGAAAAATGATAACGATTGATATCGAGCACCCCACGCTTTTAGAACAGTGACATTCATTTTCTCGTCAGTCATTTTATTCTTATGTTAACAATTATTTTTTAGTTTGATTAACTCTAAAAGCATGTTTTTTAGTTTTTGTAAACTATTTTTGGGGTTATAATGTTGTTCTTACGGCGAAGAATTAGTTCGGGTTACTAGTGCTGGCGACAAATCGTATGTTCTGGTGTATTACGCTCCATCGCAATAATCTCATTTCGGTACTTTTTCATCCACACACCGACGTAGTTTCATAATAATGAAAACACAAAACTTTGTAATTAAAATGGATTTAAAATTTACTTTAACTCATATAACATTTTTTAAATGTTTCAATAGTTGAAAGAAATAAAAAAAAATCAAAATAATTTCATCAAAACTGTGGAATGATTACGTTTATTCAGAAAAATATAAAACACATTCACTCATAATACATGTACAACATTTAATTTCCACAACATAATACAAAAAATTACATCTATTTTTACATAGCATTTATAAAAAAAAAAAAAAAAAAAAAAAAAAGATCTCAATAAAATAAAACTTATTTAGTGCAAAAAAAAAAAAAAAAAAAAAAATTAGACATCTCACTTGAAGTGGCAAAAGTTTCAACAACAATTTGGATACAATTTTATACAAATATAAACATGTACCATTCATGTGCAAAAGCATATCAAATTTGTTTAGACAAAACATAAAATAAACATAGACAAAATACTGTTCATACATTACATGCAAAATGTATCTCTTTGTCAACATTCATAACAGATAATGATTTTAAACATCTCAGTAACAACATATCATATAAGTAAATATCTATGAATATTTTCATGTGCATTTTATTTTGATCTTTCACTATATATAATAAATAAAATAATAAATATTAGAAGTAATTAACCACATTATCTGCATGTGAGTTTAAAAGTAAAATACTAAAACCTGAAGTACAAGTTAATTTTAAATGAACTAGCTGTTGATTTAGTAAAAATAATAAAAAAAATGAAGATAATCTTTCAATTTTCAAATAGCATTTAAAGGAATTCAGATATGATCTTGATAAACGGAAGTTTTTTTTAAAAATTAACCCTTTGGCTTTTTATCTGTATTATAAGAACATATACATGAATCAAAAGGCAAAATCCTTGCCTCGGACATGAATCAAAAGGCAAAATCTGCTTCCATATTGGTCTGTTCATAATATATTCGTACTTGCACATGTCACATAGTTACTTTTTTTTTTTTTTTTGCTTAATATTTTACTTTTGTTTTTACTGAATACAAAAAAAAGTAAGAAATAAATTTACATATGGATGAGAGCAAAGATGAATTCTGTTATACATTCTTGAAAATACTTGAAACATAACTGATTAATTTGAAGAATGATTCACTTGAAGTTTATTATTATTATTATTAATGTCAATATTCATGGGGAGATGAACTAAAATAAATTATCCTAACAATTGAAAAGCCTTAACATGGAGATGTACAAAATGTAAAAACCTTTACTCATATTAAAACGGATTTATATAAATTATAATGGAATAATAGAAACTTTTTAAATATCCTTTTCAAAAAATTTAAAGAAAAGATACTTTAAACGATTAAAAACTGATGGTTTATCAAAATACCTTTAGAAACCAAAAGGGTTAAAAACATGGATTATACAAAAACAAATTAACATTTAAATGAAAATAAAATATATATCGACAATTATTTAGATGCCTTTTTAACAGCTTAATTTCATACATTTGACACAAGATGTTATTGCAAATATTGAAAAAAAAAAAAAAAAAAAAACAGTGGTAATTTTTTTTACATTAAACATTCTTCAAAACATCACATTTTTCCTTTCTACGACACAATTATTTTTCATATAAATAAATCTTATATATATCTTCATATAAATAACAACAATAAGAATTTTTTTTTAAAATTAATAACCTAATATTTTTATACCAGAGAAAAGAGCAACGTTTTATAGTTTAAAAATAAAATTATGAAGCTAAAAACTAAAGGAGGTAGGCTTTCATGTCCATAGTAATAAATATTGAGAAATATATCACAGTTTCACAATAGCTAAACTTTGTCACGTTAATTTGAAGATCAGCTAACAATTGTTAAATTGTGACATATAACTTATTTGGCTAGGAATGTCAAGGTTTTTCCATTATAGACAACATTTAGAAGACTGCAATCAACTACTGATTTTATAGAACACTCACAAACATGCATATAGTTCACACATAAATATCAATAAGAATATCATAACAAATTCATCACATATGCCAACAAAAATATTTTTTTCTACTATAACAGAAGTTTTAATCATTAAAAATGAGTCTTATATTTTATACAATGAATTTTTTAATCAGACCTAAAACACATATTTTCAATAAAATAGAAATTGAAACTGCAACTGAAAGAAACTCTTTGTTTTTTGATTTATTAAAAATTTGTTCAAAATACATAATATATATATATATATATATACTGCAATGTGAAATGATTATTAAAACTATCATAGTTTATTTCGTGAGTGTTAATATCATTATAATGAATCAAAATTATTCTTAAAAAAGAATTTATAATTGTTTTTCAATTTTATTGATATTTATCAAGATGAAATAAGGAATAGAAAGTAATAGAAAACATGAAAATTAAGTATTTCTTTTAAGTAATATCAGTGTTGGAAAATATAACTCTAATTAATTTTAAATAACTTTAAAAAAATCATAAAAATCCTGAATTCTTAATGTCAATTTCATAAAAATATAAAGTAATAATAATTTAACTTGTTTAGTAATAAGCTTTTAAAACCCTAACAAATTTGAAACTAATATATTTTTAAATAAAATTCCAAACTGATTCAAAGTAAAATCCTGACATCTATAGGACAGAACACTTAATGGATTACAAGTAGTGTCTGTACTATAGAGGTTCAATAGAAAAATATTCACTGCAATGTACTATATCCAAGTTTTAATGAAAATTAAGCCAAAATTACAAAATCCTCCCCAGACGTCCTTCAGATATATGTTCCTCGTTTTAGATATCGGCCAGACTGCCAGAATTATCCTGATCTTCACATGAATCCATCAATTCAAGGGATTTTGGATGCCCCTAGTTTCTTGGCATGGGAAAAGGACAATACAAATCACAGTAAACTATCAATTAACTTACATCATAATAAATACCTACATATATACATTAAGTTGATGTGCTTGAGTAGTAACAAATTTGAGACAATTAATGAACTGAAGGTCGAAATAAGAACTGACACGAGTGAAAAGTGGAGGGAAAGATTCAAGTTTTAACAAAAAGAATGATTCATCATCAAATCAAGTGTGCCAGATTAGAGAGGATCTACTGTAATAAGATATTGAATTACTTAGTTCCTTTTTAAAACTATCCATATAATTTTAGAAATCCCCTATCCAAATCGAAAAACAACATAAATATTAGATAACAAAAATGAAGGTTTTTAACTTACAATTAGGAAACAATTAAAATAATTGACTTCTTTTTAATCACATTATTAAAAGTACAGTACGTAAAATTTTATAGAACTAAAAATGATATCCAATATTTATTTTTTTATTATATTATATTGTAATCTATTTAAAGCCACTCTTAAAAAATGTTAAAAGTTTAGGAAAATATACAACCTATTTTATTTATAAGCAGATCATATTAATCAAAACAAGTTTTTTACTATTCACATCAAAGAAATTCATTTGTGCCCACATCCATCAAAAACAATCTTTTCAGAATAATATAATACATTTTTTTAAAAAAATGTCTGTAAATTCTTTGTGAAAGTATAATGATAACAAGCATATACATAAATATCTTTAGCAACCTAAATAATGTACATAAACACTGTCAACAAATTAGTCCATATTTAAATATGCAACATGACACATTTTTAATTCTAGGAAAATTGAAACATAGAATAATTTCCACATTGTTATCTGCACATAATTCTCACTGGCCTATTTAAACTTGGATTTCTTGATTCAAACAGACTAACAAATTTGAAAAAGCTGAACTGTACACAAATAATCATTTGAAATTGCCTATAATTTATAATAATTGGTGAAAATTACAAAAATGCTTAACATAAAAATTTAAACCTATTTTTTTTTTTTCAATAAAAAAAAAATTAACCTTAAAAGATAGAAAACATTTTATTCTGCTTTGGATTTGATTTCTTTAAATAAGAAATGAAATTTAATAATCTCAATTCAATACCCATGACAAAATTACAAATAACGGTTTTTGTCTACTCATAAATGATTTCTAAAATACAACAATATTAGTAGTTAAGAAATGTATAATTAGAAACTATAAAATTCAAGTATAATAATTTTATTATTTAAAATCTTTTATGACTTTTTAAAAATTTAATGGAAGATTTTTTTTTATTTATTTTTAACCATACAATAGTTAAAATATATGACTAGCAAATATTTTTAGAAAACCTTACAACAGTGGAGAAAGATAAGTATGTTTTTCATTCTGTACTATTAGTATATTTATTTACAAATTTTATGTTGAATTGTACTGAAGGGTATTATATAAAATTGTAGGCCTAAAAAACTATATATAATGAATAAATTAAATACATTGAGGTATGATTTGAACTAAAAATTTGCTGAAAGCTTTTTTTATCTTTTTCTTTGGCATAATGAAAATTTTTACTTTAAAATACACCATATTAAACAGTTAATCCTGTGTCATTTAAACATAAATTTAAAAGAAATGTTAAAAAAAAAAAAAAAAAAAAAAAAAAAACATGTTTCAGAAGAAAACGAGTCAATCAAACAACCTGAGAGTTTTGTGCAAAGATCCAAGTAAATTTTGTGATTTGTTTCATTTTAATTTAACTTTGATATTGTTTAGAAACATTTTTTTTATACTTTGCAATAATTTAATAATAGATAAAAAAAAATGTCAACATACTTCATATAACAACTTTTCAAAAAATTGTTTCATAAATCATATATATATATATTTATATATACATAGTTAAAAGGATTATTTTTATTTTATTTTAATAATAAAAAATCATGGAAAGTTTGTAGGTATAAATTGAACATAAAAAAGTCATAAAACATTATAATTCAATATTAATTGCCTTATTATCCAGATACACAAGTATTTCATACAACATTTCTAGTCATCTGTGCGATATGTTTGATATTTATATTCAAGGCTTTCAAGTTCACCGTGAATTATATTATCCTGCAAGAGAAAAAGGGATGAAATTCAGAAAACATTTATGAGAAATAAAATATATACATTTTTTACAAAATTGCATAGTACATAAAAACACTTAAAAGTTAATCAAAAACTATCTTTAGTTAACTATGTATTTTTATAATAATGTAAGATTATAATGTAATGTAAGAAATTTCTTTATGGTTAAAAAGGGTTCTCTTTTTTTTTTTTTTAAAATTTGATAGACTATTTATAATAGGATGAAAAAATACCAGCAAACACAATTATTAATTTTAAGTTATTTGAAAAAAAAAAAAATTCAATATGACAATTAAATATCTGAATCAATTTTACATTTTTTTTATAATTTTTATGTTTTTAATTTTTGTATACATAATTTAGAAAATTTAAACATAGATGATGTATCTTTATTTTATATGGTGTTTTATAACCTTTTAAAATTTATTTGGCTGGTAATTAAACTATGGGGCCTGACCTCGAGTGCTCTATACCACAGGTTTCGGGTTCAAAGTCCTGACAATGCCATGGATGTGTGTAGCGGTTGGGAATCCACTTTAAACTGTAGGTGCCAGTTTAATATGACCATAGAGCAACAAACCAAGGTCTAGGGCTAGCAAACCTATCCCGTAAAAAAAAAATATCCTCATGTTTCGAAATTTACCAGTAGACAAAGGCCTTGGCCCACCATGGCTGTTAAGCTAAATATGATGATGATAAATCAACTATAATTATTAAGCTATACTTTTTAGCCAGTCTTGCACCAATGCATATAAGGATTTTGTTTAAAAGGAGGAAAAAAAAAATGTTGATATTATTTGTCCTACAAATTGATGACATAAGGAAAATGCATAAAAATTAAATTGAACTTACATCTTCACTAATCACAGGTATGCTCAAAGCTCTGTCAATTATTTTAATAGCAGCAGAATAATCTCCTTCTCCTATATAAGTCTATATAAAGATTTAAAAAAATTGATTCACATGAAAGTTTATAAAAAAAATTCATGTTATTATCACTTTATAATGGTATTTCTTAATCAAAAATTATAACATTATATAATACATTTCATTTAAGTAAGTGATTTTCTAACCATCTAATCGTTTTTTAAAAATGACGCTATATGTTATAATCTTCAGCCAAGTTTTATTTGTGATATATATTAGTGGTGGTTTCTTACACAAATTAGACTACAAAAACATAGTTTTCATAACTTTTATTCAATTAATGCATACATTCGAAACAACAATAACTATTTATTTTCTCCAAGCAAAAATAAATGACTTTAACCATCAAGTGAACAAGTTATTGGATTTTAAGAAAGAAATTAGTAATTTTACCTTTCATTACAGAAGTAAAGTAAAAAAATTATGATCAGCAAAAGCAAAGTTAAAGAGTGTAGAAACAAATATCGCACTAGTAAAATAAATATTTTTCAATGATTTCATTTTTATTTCATTTATATTTATATATTTTTGATATTTTACTTTTAGTGTTATACAGTTTTTTACAATGTGCTTTTAGTATCATTATTATTATATAATCTATGTTTATATGCAAGAATAATAGTAAATGCAAAAATAATAACTCATGTTTCAATTTTTCACTCCAAAAAAATGTCTATAGTAGGTCTAAATTTAATATGGGTGTATATATAATTTTATATGTGGCCCACAGAGTTCTGATGCATTTCCAAAGTGGCCGCAAGATCATTTGGTTGGGCGCCCCTGCATTAGCACATTAATCAAATCTTATATTACATATTTAGAGGAATGGTCGCAAAAAATTTTTTACTCATATAGGTTTTTCAAAACCACACTAATTAAGGGATTACTGTACAGCAAATTAATCTTTGATGATAGAATTATGATTAAATAGTAATATAGCAAATTTGAAAAATATATATTTATCTGTTTCAAAATTAATAGTGAATGCTAAAAAAAAACAAAGTCAAATAAATAAATCAGTAGTGGTACATACACAGCAGTTTAAAAACTATACTTATGTGTGAATTTTATAATATTAATAATCTGTAATCACTTAACATCATTGTTAATGAACACTTAATCCTAAAAAGGGAAAAAATAGTAGGGATAAATGTAACATGCAAAATTTAACTTTTATTAATTGAAAATACATTTTTTTCCCAACACAAATTAAGAATATAAAGCTGTTACAAAATTTCAATACTAATTAATAGGTATTTATATTTTAAAATTCATTAACAGGATAATATGGCTAAATATTATGACAGGACTATTATTAATAAGTTACTATGTTTTTGTTATTATAAGGAAGTTATGTTGATTACTATGTTTTATAATATTATAAGGAATGGATTTTTTTTCTTGATTTCTTAAAATTGGAAGAATTTATCTTAATTGAAAAATTTGCTATAATCTATCAAAAGCATTAACATATATGCATATTCTACTTTTTAAATTTATATCTACATCACCAATGACATAATTAGTGTGGATATGAAACCAAAAACAGTAAAAACTATTAATCTTCATTTTAATGATTATAATATTTTTAAATTTACTTTATACATGTTTAAAAAAACAAGGTTAATACTGTACTTACTTTTTAGCTAAATATAACAAGTTTTCTTTCCATTCTGGTTTCAGTTTTTCTGCCTAAAATGGAAATATAAATGTAAAATAAGAAATATCAAATATCAATCAAATGTAAAATAAGAAATATTTCGAAGCATATAAAAAAAAAAAAAGTAAAGTACATTTAAACATTTTTTTTTTAACATTAAGTACATTTAAAACATAAAAATTATGTTTAAATGTACTTTACTTTTTTTTATATGCCTCATTTTATTAAAAATTACATATTATATAAAACATGTTATCGTTAAACATAAAAGTTATATATTTTTTTTTCTTATGTTGTTTATTCTTCTGCTACTAAAGTGCTGTCAATTATTTTTCTGCAAAAACATTATTAGATGTTGAATGTATAGAATTATAAAATTGGATTTTTTACGCATCTGGGGGGAATTAAAGACCATATGAATCTGATTGAATTTATAATAAAAATGTAAATAACTTAATAATTAAATAATATTCACTTTTTTAAAATTATAATACACTTATACTATTATTAATTTAATGTCAACATATAAGGCCATTGAAGATGAATGGTCTATAATCTGCACTAAAAAAACTGTAAGGTTACGATATGCTACACATAAATTTGCAATGTTTTTTAATGTAACCATTCAATATATTATTTAAAGAAAATTTTTATCATAGCTAAGACTTACACCTAAATCTTTTTATACTTGTTTTTTTTTGCAAAACAAGTTACTATAATTGCTAATAAAATACTTTTTTCTTTAACTAAGTATATTTATATTAACAATATTTTATTCAAATAAAATATATGCCAGCTAATTAAAATTGAAATTATATAAATCATATTGAAATTTATTCTTTATTACTTTTAAGCAAATTAAAGGTGTTTTTGATAACATATATATATTGCAAGTATAAAAATTTGATTTTCATAAAATTACCTCTACTAAATGTCCCCTAGCTTCAATTAAAGTAGCTTTGGCGGTGAAGAAAATAAAGTTGCAGCTAATTTTCTTTCAAGCCATGACAACATAGCTACCTAGAATTAAAATATAATTCAGATACAATATTATTACAAAAAATAAACAATATTAATCTTAAATTGTAAAATATAATAGTATAAAACTTGTCATCATAAAAATGAATTAGTTATGCATTTCAAAATGTATGTGCTTCTGTCACACAAGCAACTAAATACTATATATAGTAACCACTCCTTAATTCAGCATGTTCAGGATTATCTTAAAGTGATAATGCCCATGTCACATTAGTAATTTTGACGAATTATTGAGCATCAACATAGTTTTAATAGGGTTTCCAAAGATAAACCATACTAGATAAAAATTTTAATGATTAAGACAGGGAGGCAAACTCGTAGTCCGCCTTGAACATTTTTTAGGCCCATGAGATTTATCACACTTTTACAAAATACATTTTATAAAAGTAGTGAAAACCAATGTATTAAAAAAAAACATTTGTGCATCTATATACTCAAAAATTAACTGTCAAAATTATGAGAAAAATTAACTTCTATTTTAAAATAATATTTTTGTAAATATATGACAGATATCGTCTGTTATATTTACGATTTCACAGAATAATTAAATTACATTCTGCAAACTCATGATGCATGCATGTCTTGGAACATTTAATATAACACATTGCAATATGAGTATAAAAATGTCTATAGTTGGTCTATTGTATATAGATAGATTACTAAAGGTCATTTTTCCAATCATTATGGATATAGTTAATCTACAAATTTTTCAAACTTTAATATAAAAATTACAATTGAATTATTTAAAATAATCCGTTAACAGTAAAAACAAATCGTACAAATCAATTTACTGTTTAACAATAAAAGAAATCGCTTTGATACAATTTTAAAAAAATTCATACATAATTAAGCAACTGCTATTTTTTTTTTCTGAAAATATTAAAAATTTTAATTAATTTTAAATGAAAAAATTTTTTAATAAATTTAAATTCCAGCAAATAAAATAAAATTTTTAAAAGTAAAAGAAAAATACTACCTCATAACACCAACGACCAAGCATGTAATGTAATGATGGATCTTCAGGTTTTAATGCAATAGCTTTATCAACATGTTCCTATAAAGAAATTTTAATAATAAGGCATTAATTATATTGGAAATACAAAACTCATTGATTCTTATATCTAGGCAAATTTTTCTAATTAAAAGATTTTATTAAATTTTTGCTAAAAATTGATAGAAATTTTTTTTTTTTTTTAATAGATAGGATAAATTAGCCATTTAAAAATTAAGAATGCAATAATTTTATAAGAGAAAAAAAAGTATATAAATGTATGGGGAAATTAATAAAGTTAGGTTTTGCATGAAGCATGAATTTTGATTGAAGAGTTCAACAATAAAATAATGATTTTAAGTATATAAATTCTCAATCATTTTATTTCCTTTAATTAATTCTTATAAAGAATTTGAGATATTTTTGTAAAAGAAATAAAAAAAAAAAAAATTTAATTAATTTTTTAAAAATAATTAAAATTATATCTATGAAACATTTTAAAATAATTTATTTGATTATCTCTTGAATTTTTAGAATTTCCTTAAAAACAAGTTATATTGTATAACAACAATGTAAGCATATTATACAGTAATATAAGAGAGGAGACAACTAAAAAGTAATTTACTAAGTCATTATTATGCATTTTTCTAAACATATGTATTAAATTAAATATATAAATAAATTTCTAAAACTTTGCAAAATGAAAACAAATAATAAAAAATAAGGAAATGAAACACATAATTCATAACTATCAATAGACAAAAAAAGTAATAAGAAACAGTAGAAATAACTAAGGATTTGTCAGATATATGTAAATCTTATATTTTATTTAAGAACAATCAAGGAGAATTCGCTTCAAAGCTCACAAGCAAGCAGGTGCAATTATCAACTATCAGATAGAAAAAAAAAAAAAAAAACAGAATTAAATTTTAGCTCTGTTTAGACAATGTTCACTAGAAGAAAACACAATGACTACGAAATATAATAAATATAAGCCTTAAGATGTTTTTGTATTCTTTAACTTAGTGATAACAATAAAATAAATTGTAAATAAAAACTATTAATAATATAAGAGAACTGCATTAAAGAACAAAAAAGTTATGCTTTCTACATTGAATCTCAGAATTAAAGCTTAGTTGTTAGTACAAGTATTTTAAAATCTATTAATAATTTAATCACTTGCTCATACAAAAATATAAAGTCATGCCTTCCCCTTTATTTACATTTTTAAGAAGTAGCTCAACCACTATCCTTATTGTTATCAGTAACAATAAGGATATTATTACTGATAACAATTATCTTCCTAAATTTAAATAAATTTTAAAAATAAATATTAAATCAAATTGAAATCAAAATATTTTTGCATACTTAAATATCATTCAGGTCTAATTATGATTTCGCAACAGATCTGTTATATATATAAAGGAATAATATATAATATTATAATATAAAGGAAAATAATATATATATAAAGGAAAATAATATATATATAAAGGAAAATTGAAGTACTGAGAAGGAATCAACCTTAATTTCAACAATTTAGCATCAAAGAAGAAAAAAAAAAAATTTTCTTGGCAAAGAAAAAAATGTGGAATAAAATTATATTTCATATTTGAAAATTTATAAAGATGTAGCCAGCTTTAGGGGCCTGATGGCTGAGTGACTAGCACTCTGGTGCTTGATACCACAGGGTTTCAGGTTTAAGTCCCGGCGGTGCCATGGACATGTTTGTAGTGGCTCAGAACCTACTTTAAACTGTAGGTCCTGGACTACTATGACTGTAAAAGCATTTCGCATAGGGCTGACAACCGTATCACGCAAAAAGAAAAAGATATCCTATCTAGAAATCTGCCAGCAATCAGATGACATTGGCTCACCATTGGGTTGTTGCACCATTGATGATGATGAGCTAGCTTTAGAATCACAGAAAATTTAAATCTGTTAAGAAATTTGTCCCGTGTGAATTAATTTTGATATTCCTAATTTAAATTATAATAATGGTGCAATATTTTCTTACCTTGAAAGCATGTCCATTCATAATTTTTTTCTTGAGTTCCAACAAAATCCCCAAGACATCCCACTGTTATAGCACACCACTTGTGAACTTCAGGATTGTTTTTTTCAATTTCATAAGCTTTTCTGGCATATTCATATGCTATGCAAAACAAATTTATTTTTAATAATGAAAATGTTCATAATTTGACAAATAAAAAAAAATAAAAATAAAATCAACAATAAAGTTTAAGATTTATTAAAAGTATAAAGACATTCTTGTAGATACAGATAAAATACGTGATCTAAAAGTCAGAATGAACATTAACAAATAATAATTCAGAAACTAATAATAAAAAGATGCACATAAATGAAGCAGGACTATTTTATTTCATATAATAAAAAATTAAATTTAAAATAGTTTATTTTTAGTCCATTTGAAGACACTATCATTTGAACAACAACACATTAAGTAACATAATATGGCAAGCACATTAATATGTAATAATTATTGAATACATTATTCAACATTCAGCAGCATAGTTGTTGAACATGGGAATGTTTTTGGTTCACTTATTACTAATGACAATTTTTTTAAGGTACATTTTTTAATTCAGGTATCTCTACAACTAAAAGTTATAAAGTATGAAACCAGGAGATCTGGATGACCTTACATTAGTAAGACTGACAGAAGACAAACACAGTTCTTCCTGAATGTTAAGCATAGCAGTTATTTACATGTATATCAATATGCAGATACTTAATGAGAGGGTGCAATTTCCATGTTAGAAACTGCCTACAGGAAGATAAGGAACATCATCTATCTGAACAATCTGGAGCTAAAGTTGCTCTTTATACAGTAACATCATCTAATGGCAAAAAACAAACTACTATAATATTAATTTTTTATTATTTGAAAAAATCCTACTTTATTTTCATACTTTCAGTGTAATTTTTGTTATTAAGTTATTATTTTATTAGTTTATTACAACTTTTGCTTCACCTTATATTGAATAAACTTTTACCTTCAAAAGCAAGTTCTTTTCTCTTCTCCATTTCATTTCGATTCTGAAGTACAATTCCAAATAGGTGAATAGCTTTTGCAAATCTCCATAAGAAATCAGCATTCCCTATGAACTGCAAGTAAAAGAATAATTGTTACATCATGAAATATTTTTAATTATATAATGAATAATTTCATGAGTTTTATTAAATATAATTAAAATATTTGATACTACAGATTTGGTAATCACAATAAGTAAGATAAATGAATGTTTTAAATAATTATTAATGAAAACATAATCTTATAAGCCCATTTTAACTTGAAGGAAACAACTGAAAATCTGATTGGTAAATTTATAAAAAAATTTTTTTTACCTTTTCTTTCATGGAACATAGACGATTATAAACATATTCTCTATCAGAAGTATCTGAGTCCAAAAGTAAATCTAGTTCATCAAGTAAAGCATCTAAATTTGAATCCACATGTAGGTCTTCCTGAGAGCCATTAATACTGGCCCAGACTTCAGTAACATCTTCTCTGAAATAATAATAATGATTTTCAATGGTTATTATATTAAAAAATATTTTAAAAAACATCAGGAAACAAACCACTTGAATAACATTAACAAATCTTCGAGGGAAAAAAAAAGTTATTCTATTCAGGAACACTATTTTAATCTAAATCTTTAAAAATGCTTTTTTATATGTGCATATAAATTAGAATGATAAATAATTTTTAAAATCTTATTAACTCAATAATGAGCTTAAAGATACAGTCTCATTTAATTAAATCTTCATTGATTAGTAATTTTAAGAGTACATAAAGTAAATTAATATTTAATAAAATATTTTTAAATATAATATCTTCCAAATAGTATACATAAAATTTGAAAGTGTATATGTCATCAGTTATTTTACTTTTTGACATAATAAAATTATGTAAGGGAAACAATTATCTTACCCACTACATATGAATATATTTTAAAATAATGAAAATAAGACAACTAAAAATATAAACACATATAATAATGTGAAATGTATTGTATATATATATATATATAGTAAATTTGATTTCAATCATGTTTCTTATGCTATTCAAAACCAGGAAGCTATTAAATATTTTAATTCTACATAGTTTAGAGGACAAGGACTTTAATTTTAACTCATTCCATGGTGACTAACTACCATTTATGAGCAGTGTAAGTAGATTTTGCCACAAAAATGATTATTATTATAATCCTTATTTTACAAATGTCAATAGAGTGAATTTCAATCAATAGAGAATAAGAAATTTCTGCCTGAAAAATATGGCATGTTTATGAACAATTCTTTAGTGTATTTATGGATGATTTTTTTTCAATATCAATCATAATTCTATGTTCTCTAAAAAATTAGTAATAAGTATTTGTTTAGGGAATAACTGGATGGGCAGGTTAGGATAATCTCAAAGTACCCTATGGTACGCTAATAAAACTATAATAAATACATTAAAACTATGCTTGTGTTTAAGCTGGTTTGGTTGATTAGTTACAGATATGTTATAATATATATATATTCTAATGAAATTGGATGTATAAATTTATGCATACAAATTTAAATAATACTTAACAAAATTCTTTTAAATTTTAAAAGCTTGGTTTGCATTTATTACAATGCATATGGCAGTCATTCTTTTTTTTTTTACATAAGATTATCAATTCTGATAATGTAAAGATTACAGTTTATTACAAAAAGGGATTGTTAAATTGTTTAAATAGTTAACACAACCAAATGAATAAAAGTCCATAAACAAATTGATAAATCATTGCACTATTGATTATTTCAAAAACAAATAAATTAAAAAGGAGAGAAAATTTGTTGACATACGTGTCAGTAAAATCAAAATATTCCTCATCAGGATCATCAAGACTACTTGCATAGCTATAAAATTTATTTGCAGGTGTTGATGAACTCAGAGTATTTCCTCTTCCAGATGGTGATCTGTGTTTCTTTTCTCTTTCTGATCTAGAAGCTATTTTTAATTCTTCTATTTCTCTTCTAAGACTATCAACAGTACCAGAAAGATGATTCAATCTTCTAGTTACTAATTGATTTTTGTAATAATAATATATTCCACTGATTCCTAATACAACACCAGCGCCTAAGGCAGCAGCCAAATTCACTCGGTCCGCCTTTAAGAAAGCATCCATTGTAAATAGATTAATTAATCTGCAAATTCAATTAAATTCATATTACTTCCTTAACTACACGAAAACAAAACTGCTGCTTGTTTTGGAGTATTAATGGAGGGGGAGAAAGAGGATCCACAAAAAGTCAAAGTTATGATTATATAATCTGAAAAGATTAAATTGTGATAAATATAAAATATATACACAGAGGGAGAATTATCACAACATATTATATAATTTTATTACGACTGATATTTTCAAAACGTTTTATGAAATATGAAAGCAATGAAAATTGATAAATGTTTTTAAAAATTATATGAAAAAAAATAAGTGTAAACTGAAGTGAGCGATTCCATTTAGATACTAGAGACAGGATTCTTTTGGCTGAGCAAGTTTTTAATGTAGGAAAAGTAGCTTACTTCTACATTAATTACAAGCTTTTTTTCTAGATAACTTACTATAAAGATTACATTAAAATGTTGCACCTCCATACATTAAAACCTTAATCACTAACCGTAATCATGCACGTGAAACCTGGCAAATCTTTCGTGATCCACAAAGTAAGGCAAATTATAACCACTCGCAGATTTTACTGAGAAGAGTTATTGCTCGATATAATTATGAAACTTGGGATAGACACCTGCAAACTGTAAACTGCGGAGATACTTCTTTCTAGTCTTACCACAGGACTTTTAAACGTAAAAGTTCTCACATTAGAACTCTAGGTTCTAACAATTCACTGGCCACCATTGGCAGTCAAAAAAGCTGAGGTTTTAGCTGACAGCCTTCAGTTTCTTGAGAACAACATTCATAATCATGATACAGAAAATCTCGTTAAGTCCACTATCACTAATATTATTAATACTTATCAAGTCACTGAAATTCCTATCACTAAAGCATCTTTCATTATTAATTGTATTTCCTCTCTGAAAATTAGCAAAACTCCAGACATAGATAAAATTACTAATCAAATGTTAAAAAACCTTCCTTTCAAAATAATACTTGAGATATGTAAAATTAGTGATTCTATTCTATATGTTGGATATTATCCTAAGTTTTGGAAAACTACCAGAATTCTCCAAATTCTTAAACCTGGAAAGGATCTTACTTTTCCTATTAATTACTGACCAATTTCGTTACTCTCTCCTATTAGTAAAGTAATTGAAAATGTCCTCCTGAATCTCCTTAAAAATGAGTCAAATCAAAAGAACTTTCTCATACCACAGCAATTTGGATTTACCAAAAAACTTTCTACAACTTATAAGCTCTACAATCTCACAGAAACTGTTGCTGAAGGATTTTCCTGGAAATAGGAAACTGCTGCAATTTTTCTTGATGTGGCCAAGGCTTTTGATAGAATCTGGATTAATGCATTGATTTACAAACTCCTTTCTTATAATTTATCTCCTTATTTGATTCAAGTAATTCGTAACTATCTTTCAGACAGACACTTTGTTGTCTCAGTAGGGAATACTGATTCCTCAATTCGTAATATTCATGCTGGTGTGCCCAGAGCTTTATTCTAGCTCCTTTCCTCTATAATATCTTTATCAACGATATTCCTAAAAAGAACAATATCAAAATTAGTCTGTATGCTCACGATATTGCAATCTTAACGCAAAGCCGAAAAATTTGCACTATCCAGGAAAATTTGCAAAATTATATCATTGATTTAGAAAAATGGCTCATTAACTGGAAGATAAAATTAAATCTAGACAAGACTGAAGCAGTTCTTTTCTTTTGCAAAAAAAAATCTTAAAACCCTCCTAATATTAAAATATATAATAATTATATCACTGGTCTAAAGAAACTAAGTACTTAGGAATTATTCTTGACAGTAAACTTAACTACAGATAGCATATCTACAACCTTAGAAATAAATTGAATACTCATTTTAGAATTCTCTATCCTTTAATCAAGAAATTCAGCTTAACCTCTTAATCTCAAAATACTATATATCTCTAAGTATTAGCTTCTTATCTTCGTCCAGTATTAGCTTATGCAAGCCCAGCTTGGGGTTCTGTTGCACATACTAGTTTTGAAATTATTCAAAGGCTTGAGAATAAAACTCTTAGAATGCCAGCGAATACACCCTGGTACTTTCGTAATGACGATATTCGACGCGCTCTCGAATCCAAGTTTAAGACAATTTGTTCACAAAATTTCTACTAAATTCTATAATGATATGCATAACAGCAATAACCCTGTTTAAAATATTCTACAAAATTACGATTATGATATTTCTTCCTGCAAACATAGCCAAAGATCTCGCACTGTTCTAAATATTTTAAATTAATTCCTTATCCTGACGATTGATCTGACTGATTTATTACCTACAACTGTCTAGATCAGGGGTCTCCAAACTACGGCCTGCCAGTGTCATCAATTCGGCCCGCGACAGCGAATAGCTTATTGTTGCTATAATAAGTTGGATAAAAAAAAACACAGAATGATAATAACTCGATTTTATTGACTTGTTAGGTGAAGCTTAATGACAAGCATAATATGCGGAAAATTTAACTTAAGCATAACAAGTAACAAATAATTGAAATGAATCCCACTAACATTATAAACTAGTGAACACCCCGCGGTAACCCTCGGTAGTTATGTTGGGGTAAAGAGTATTGCACATGTATATATATCGATGTTTGGAATGCATATATCCTGAAAATTCCTCAAGAACGGAAAAGCTAAATTAACTAGCGCCATCTGTTAGCGATAAAGAATATTACCTACCTATTTCCGCTTATGACCACTAGATGTCGTCAAGTGTCACGGTCGTATCGATATAAGCTATAGTAATTGAACCAGCGAATTTAGCAAGCGGATGCTCGCTCAGAGCGCGTACTGGCGACTAGTTTAGAAATTATAGATCATGGCAGAAAAATTAAAACAATTTTGGCCCTTGGTACTTACTGATTACACAGTATGGCCCTAAGGCTGGAAAGTTTGGAGATCCCTGGTCTAGATGAAAAAAAAAGTTCGCTTTCCTCCTAAGCTACTTTTTCTACTAATTTGACCTTCGCTCATTCTGTTTTATTTATTTATTTTTTAATGCATGCAATTGATTTCATCAACATCTACACTTTTGAAATTTTTGTTATTTTTGATTTTATAATTTTATTAAATAAATAATTCTTTTTTTTAAATAAAGGGCATTTAATTATTTATTTTTCTTATCAACTCAAAGAGCATGAGACCACCGCTATGTTTCAACATTTTACAATGAACAAGCTTAGTGGTCGCTACGCGGCCTAAGGATCTCCGTATTAATCTACAATAAGAGTATTGAAATGCTGCCAATTGCCTAACATTAACATTCAAAATTATTCCCTTGTAAAAATTATATATTATTTTTTCGTATTGTATTATAAATGTAAAAAACCAAACATAAACAGAAAAAAAAAAAAAATGAAACGTTTTCTTCCAAAGTCGTGCAAAATTTAAAAATTACATTAAGCATTTTTATTCTGGAAGCATTTTATCTTTCACTTAGCTCATGAACAGTAAAATATAACAGATTATTCTCTATGGCAACCTCTGTCTCCGTAATATATCCTCGAATTACCACCTCGACCGGTCGTCGTTTTTAAGCATAAAGCTTTGTACTCTGTGCCTATGGAGTAGAGAAAATTAATGAGGTGTCAAAATAATTTTCTGTTACTACATTTAATCGCACAAATTCGCCTGAGAACTGTCCATTAATAGGATGAATTTCGTCACGTAGAATGTTTAGCGTTTCTTACCAATCACTCCTGCATTTAATAAAAATTGGCAGAATTCTCAATATTTTAGTAATGGAAGTTCCGTCTTGTGCTGCCATCTCTTGGTCGAATCATCATTAGAATCATTTTCTGAAAAGGAAATTAAAGAGTTATGTATGCCATTTAGGCTGCAGAAAGAAGCCATCATTATCTTTGCTTCGTTTTTGTTTCTTGCAATTTTCAAGCAGCTTTATTTTCCTTATAGCACCGAATACTATCTTCAAGCATATGAATCGTAGTCTTTTATCAATGAACTAACGGAAAATGTCATCCTGAATCTCCTTAAAAGTGTGCAAAATCAAAAGAAACTTCTCATCTCCCAACTTGGAATTGATTGAAAACTTTCTACAACTCATCAGCTACAATCTCACAGAAAGTGTTGCTGAGGGATTTTCCTGGAAACATGAAACTGCTGCAATTTTTCTTAATGTGGCCAAGGCTTTTGATAGAGTCTGGGTTAATGCATTGATTTACAAACTCATTTCTTACAATTTCTCTCCTTATTTGATTCAAGTAATTCGTAACTATCTGGCAGACAGACACTTTGTTGCCGCAGAAGGGAATATTGATTCCTCAATTCTTGATATTCATACTATTGACCCCCAAGGCTATATTCTTTCCTCTATAATATCTTTATCAACGATATTCCGCAAAAAAAAAAATATCAAATTTAATTTGTATGTCGACGACACTGCAATCCTCACGCAAGGTTGGAAAACTTGAACCATCCATAAAAATTACATTATTGATCTAGAAAAATAGTTCATCAACTGGAAGATAAAATTAAATGTAGACAAGACTGAAAAGACTTTCACTGGAAAAAAAATCTATAACCCCCTCCCCCTCCCCGCCCCTAATATTAAAATTTATAAATATATCTTCTGGTCTAAAGAAACTAAATACTAAGAAATTATACTTAGTAGTAAACTTAACTACAGATCGCATACCTACAATCTTAGAAATAAATTTAATATTCAAGTTAGAATTATTTATTCTTTAATGAGTAGAAACTCTGCTTTATCTATTAATCTTAAAATACTAATATATCTCTCTTATCTTCGTCCAGTATTAGCTTAAGCAAACCCAGATTGGGTTTCTATTGCACGTACTAATTTTGAAACCATAACAAAGGCTTGAGAACAAAGCACTTAGACGAATACACCATGTCCTTTTTAAGTTACGATTTCCTCCTCCTTTCAATTTGCTTAGTCACTATTTCATTCACGCATTGAGCTCTCGATTATCCTCTACTCTGACTGATTCCCCCAAAACCTTCTAGACGAAAACGCCCAGAAATTTTCCTCTTAATTTGATCTTGACTCATTATGTGTTTTTTTTTTATTTTTTCCTCGATTATATGCAACTGTTTTTATTAAACACCTGCACTCCGTTTAATTCTTTCATATTTATTTTTCTTTAATTTCTTTTTCAAATTTGTGTTTCTAATTAAAGTTAAATATTTAATTATGTAGTAGATGAAGTTGTTTTGTTTGTTGGTGCAGCTGGATCTGGGTGTGGTCAGGTCACAAGAACACTCATTTAACAAAACACACCACTTTAATTACAAGCGCACAAAGACGAGCACAGAGCACTACAAAGATTAATATATAACGGTAACACCTTTAAATATAAATACTTATATTTACTTGCCCTGATTCCCCTTCTAGCTCTCGAAATGAGTGATTGTTATTTTGCGCCAGTAGCGCCTTGCGTCCTCTCGGGCAGGATGTTCATTGCCAACTGAACGTTTTTCTTCTATACGCCGCAAGGGGCGCTCTGATAGGCGATATATATTCTTCTTTGGGCTTTTAATACTTTGTAACTCAATGGGAATGAGGCCACTGTTCTGTTACAGCATTTAGCAATGCAGGCTGGAGGTCGCTACGCGACCAAGAATATCTGTATTAATCTACAACAGGGGTCTACAAACTTTCCAGCCTTAGGGCCATACTGTTTACTCCAATAAGTACCAAGGGCCAAAAACCGTTTTAATTTTTCCGCCATTATCTATGATTTCTAGACTAGTCGCTACGCGCTCTGAGTGAGCATACGCTTGCTAAATTCGCTGGTTCAATTACTACAATTACTATTGTGTGTTTTGATACGACCGTGACACTTGAAGACATCTAGTGGTTAAAAGCGGAAATAGGTAGGTATAACTACAGAGGGTAACAGCGGGATGTTCACTAATTTATAATGTTAGTGGGATTCATTTCAATTAGTTGTTAGTTGTTATGCTTAAGTTAATTTTTATTTGTCGCTTATTATTATTTTGTCGTTTATTATGTCGCTTTACCCAGCAAATAAATAAAACCGAGTTATTATCATTCTGTGTTTTTTTTTTTTTTATTCAACTTATTACAGCAACAATAAGTTATTCGCTTTCGCGGCCGGATTGATCACACTGTCGGGCCGGATTCGGCCCGCGGGTCTAGTTTGGAGACTCCTGATCTACAATATTATCAACGGTGGTGATTTGGTCGAGGAAGATGTTGATCTTAATTACTACGGCATTCAGCCAGGGCAGCAGAATCTTTTTTGTTTGGTTGCAAGGTAGATTTCGGAATTCTCTTTGCAGGGGCGTATCTGACCAGTCAGGTTTGCCAGTAATTTCTGTTTTGGATAGAAGGCGTGGATCTCGTCCAATTATTGAAAAATATAATCGCCAATAGGAAACAGGACGGGGGTAAACGCTGTTAAATGGAATCAAACATATTAATGTCATCGGAGAGTTCAGTTGACTGATCATTCTCCATCATGGATGATTGATTATCAGGAATTAGTGATCACTTTCCATAAAAGAACTAGTCATGGAACTGGAGAACTAGACCGCGTTTATAAATAAATAATTACAAAAATTGCTCAGCTAGTATACCGAAAGAAAATTGCTCGAATCGGTCTTTCCAGAAGGAAAATTGGTAAGTAGCCTGGCAGAAAGAGTACGTTGTTGTTGTTGCAATTAGGTTTGGAGGTATTTATTAATGGGAATGAAATAATCCTGTGCTCTGTTGTCATGGCAACAGAGGAATTCTTTATCCTTAGTAGCATGCTTCCTAAATGATGTTCATATCAAAATGATCTTAAAGAAGTGAGGAGGAGAATAATTTACAATATTCGGAGTTCTCTTCCATTCCGGTGGAGAGCCCTAAGTCTTCTTCAGTTTCGGTAGTGGAAGTAGTAGTAGTTTTCGGTAGTTTTCAACAGTGGAAATACTGAAAGACTAATTCACACAGCACTTATATTTGTTAATAGGACCAAACGTATATAGCATGACTGCAAAGGAAATTTGGAATGATATAGAACGAAATAGATTGTGCTACAATACGAGAAAATATTTAAAAAAGAAAAAGCATAATAAATAATAATAATGATAAAATGAAAATATTAAAATAATAATAATAAAAATGAAAAAATGAAAAAAAATATTAAAAAATGAAAATAATAATAAAAATAAAAATGAAAATAAAAATAATAATTAAAAAATGAAAATAATTAAAAATAATAATTAAAAATGAAAATAATAAATGAAAATATTAATAATAAATGAAAATATTAAAATGAAAATAAAAAATGAAAAAATAATAATAATTAAAAAATGAAAATAATACAATAATAATAATAATAAATATGAAAATAATAAAATAATAATAATAAATTTGTTCAATTATTAATATTCTTACCAATTTTTTGCTTAACCACTCTTAAGCTATAAGCTAATAGCTAATATATTAAGATATTAAACTAAAAAATTGCTTAATATCTTAAGCTATTTTAAGTTTAAGTTCTATAGCTTAAGATATAAATAAAAGAAATTTGAAAGAGATACGGTAAATAAATAATAGCTGTATGAAAATATATAATAATAATAAAAATAATAGTATTTTATTAAATTTTCTGTATATTCTGAAAATATAAATTCTCCAGAGAATGCAGTTTCTATTACAACAGAAAGCCAAGCATTTTAATGTTCACACATTTTCTAAGTGACCTCCTTCTTTGTACATGATGACATTTTACATGTGGTAGATGGTGTATAGTACTGAAGCACTTATCATAGCAAGATGAATCTGTTGAATCTGACGTCTGATGGCATCTTTCAAATCACAAGCAGTTTGCCGATGAAATATATATATATATATATATTTTATTTATTTAATTTTTTTTATTTCCAATGGTTGATTATGAACAGTTACAGCAAAAAGGAACAACGAAAAAAAAAACCATACAACAACAACAAAATAATACAACAAAAACATGCTGAAACAGAGTTCATTCATCTAACAATAATGCCAAGCTGCAGATCTTTTAGCCACTAAAAGTGTTACCAGGTGCACCACGGGGATGTAGATCTTCTGCGCACCCTGCCGATTAAATATATACACTTTAGATTTTAAGTATAACTAGAAATTCATTGGAGAGAGTTCGGGTGATCTTGGCGGCCACAGGAAAGGGAAATGATAGGAGATAATTCCGTCACCAAACTGTTGTGTAAAGAAACATTTGACAGAAGACTTCCCAAATGGCGGAGTGTCATTTTGCAACCACACGACGTCAGATAGAGCATTTCTGTTGTTGTTGTTGTTTCTTATTCCACTTGGCTGGCCAAGTCCACGAGCTCATACGTACTCATGATTGAAGGGGAAGGAAGCAGCTTCTGTTGTGATGGAGCACCCGTAGGTAGAAGTCTGACTTGGGCTCCGTGAAGCTCTTACAGTCATAGGAGACCGGGACCTACGGCTTAAAATGGATTCCGAACCACTACAAACATCCATGGCACCGCCGGGATTCGAACCCGAAACCTGTGGCACCGAGGGCCAGAGCGCTAGACACTCGGCCATTCAGGTCCCAAATTTGTGAATGCCAACCACACTCGATGTTCCCAGGTGGTCAACCACCCAAGTACTGACCGGGCCCAATGATGCCTGACTTCGGTGCTCTAACGAGAACCAGAGCGTTTCTCTATGGGAATATGTAAAATCTAAAATGTATGAATTTAATCCGAAAACTGTATCTGATTTTAACGATGCCACCAGATGTCAGATTCAACAGATTTCTTTTGCTATGGCATGCGTTTCAGTACTATACACCATCTGCTGCACACAAAAATGTCACAGTGCGGGGAAGAAGTCAGTGGAAAATTTGTGAAACACATAAAAATGTTTTGCTTTCTGTTGCCTCGCTGTCTTTATTGTTTGTTTTCGCTGTTCTTTTTAGTCCGTCTAACGCCGGTGATTTTTTTGCTACAGGTACAATTCCTAAGATGCTAATGATTTTTCACAATGCAGATTATATTCCAATTAAAAAAAGTAGGTGTTGTCATTTGAAATGTTCGAAATCGTATCGCTGTAACCGTAGCTTTTAGAGTTTAACTGTTGTTTTTAATATGATTCTTGAGATCATACCTCAAAATACCTTAAACCAAAATTTCATTCAGTTTCTGTTAACGGTATTAGGCTCATATATTGAGGCTAGGGCTCATATATTGAGAAATTTTTTTTATAATTTCCCGTCATTATTATTAATAGTATTTCACTTCTATTATCATCTTGTTTTTGTTTTGTTTTTTCCAAATTTTGTATTATCATCATTTACATTCTTTTGAAGCTATTTTATAATAATTTGTTGCACTCAATTTTTTTCTCTTTTTATTTCTTCTATTTTGATTTCCTCTCCAATTATTCTTTATTACCTTTTATTCTCTTTTAAACCTTTATTCCTTACTTAAAAATTTTAATAATAATAATATAAAAAATATGTATATACATATTCGCTCCTTTTCTATATCAATGGGAAATTTCTCTCATTCACAAAGCAGGAAATAGAGGATGCTATACAACCAAGACTCTCTGTCAACCTGAAAAATCGTCGTATACTCTAGGTTATAAATAATTTTCTTTCCATATATTAGCGTTCGCAACTTCTATATCTTTATTAAAAATAAAAGATAAAATTGTTTTTTTATTCTTTTAAAATGATATGAATTAAGAGTAACCTCTTATATCTACTATTAAATTTTATCATCCATAAGATCATGATCAGTTACAATTTCTTCGAATCATTTCGGAGATATTATAAACCGACTCTCTGAAAACGGTAATGAAGAATTTTAATCAAATTTAAATGGAAATTGAAAAAAGATTAACATGTCGCTAATAATAACTTATATATCATTAATTTATGTGATCTTTACAAGGATACGATTACCCAATTGATGTAGTAGAATTCTGAGAACCATTTTATGTGGATGTCAACTAATTTCTAAAATAAAAAAGAAATAATAACAAAAACTGGCATTTAAAATTATTTTTTAATTCTTGTTAAAATTGCTGAAGATTGAGCCGTGTTTTATGTTAATTAGGTGATTTGTTCTGAATATTTAAATCTATGTATTCAAGAAATTTGGGGCTATTTTAAAAACTAAACATAGCCGAATCAAAATTATTAAAAACTAAACATAGCCCTTAGCCGTTATGAGGATTTGTTTTTCAAGATCGAACTGTTTACACTGCAAAGCTCGGAGATAGACGAACATTCAGACATGTTTCAATCTGAAAGTGGATTAATCGTAGTCTTAACCAGCCTTAAAATGTTTTGAGCACTATTTTATCAAATAGGTTTGTTACAATTTAGATAAAAATCGATATACATGCTGTTTCTTTTATCAAATCTGGATACGGATTTAATAAATAGTAGAATTTCAATTCTGAGAATTTTGTCTGCTCGGACCATAGAGGAACAAAATAAACTTTGAATAAATGTTTAATTTTACTATTTTTATAATTATGCATTATTACTATTTTTATTTATTAAGAAAATAGACAACCACATCCCTAATTCCGACAGAGAAAATCCCCTTTTCCTAAAGACTATAGCGCCATCTGGTAGATTAAAAATTAAAAAAAAAAAAAAAAAAAAAAAGGAAAACTCCTCTATGTAATAACCCCAATTCATAAGTTTCCATAACTTCGATAGGTGACATTTGGTGTGATGTCATAAAAAACAATAGAAAGAAAACAATTTCAAGAAAAATTTAAAAAACTAAAATCCTTTCAAGAATTTAAATTTATCATGTGTGAAGATACTTTGCTGGACTAATACACATGGGAGCATACAAATGTTTAATAATCCAAGAAATTTAGGGAACAATTGGTCAGAATACTACAAGAACGGGTGTTCTGCTTGATTACTTGGCGATTTTTTTCATGCTCTTTTCGACGAATCTCCTCCTAAAAAGAAAATACTACGACTTTGGCGATTTCATTCAGCTCTGGAAAGAGACTTGGCGAAATCGGGACACTAAAGTACATAATCCCCAAGAATTATCGAATTCCACAAAGTCAGTAATATAACAAAATTTAATAACTCTATGAAGAAGCTGTGGCGATTTCTAGATCACAAAACATTATTTCTCAATTCAAAAATAACTTTTCACTACTATATTTAAAAAAATTATTTATATTTTAGACATTTTTTTCTTGCAACACCGTTATTCTAATAATATATTGTTGCCATTTGCAGTCCACGTGAAGTTGCACAAACGAAGATTATATCTGATTTGTACAGGTTAGACTACTTTTCTTCTAAGCAATCTAGTTGCGATACAAGGAGAGAAATAATTTGTTACATGAGTACTTATATTGAATGAGTACTTATATTGAACTTATGAGTACTTATATTGAATAATATGTAAAAATGATATTTGCAAAATATTTACAAACATTAAATGAAAAATTAATATACCTCATTAAATGTTCCCTTAATCTTGATAACGCATTGGAAAAGTGGTTATCCCACTACCTGCTGTTTTAAATTTTGAATCC
>BPLR01016447.1:0-47864 GCA_021605095.1 Caerostris extrusa
AATTTTTGAGATGAATAAAATAGAGCGCATACATCACTGTGTGGGTGAGCAGTGTGATATTTCGAGATCTTTGTGTTTTATTTTGGAGAGTGATGGATGGAAACATTCTTTTACTTTCTCAAGAAGACATTTGGTAAAAAATGAGAATTTTTATTAAGGAAACTACCATTTGGAGTATGAAAAGAAGCTATTGTTGAAAACTGTTCCACTATCAGATGTTAAAATAAGTAAAAAATTTTGATAGATTAAAGAGAATTGCAGTATTTGAAATAGAATTGGAATAAGTAAAACAATTCAAATCATTGATAAGTATTAATTTAAACGTAATGTTTTATTTTATAAGCTATGCTTCTTGTAATGAAAAATAATCCTCACTTATAACTTAAAACTAAAGATAGGCATTTTACTTTTATACCATCATCATCATTATGCAACAGCCCCAAAGTGGGACAAGATAAGAAACAAGGTGGGCCATGGCCGTCTGCCTATTGGTAGATTTCGAGACGAGAGATGATTCCTTTAAACGTTTAGGGTTGTCAGCCCTAAGCCCAACAGCCATATTAGAGAGGAATCTGTTTTTTAAAGTGGATTTCGAACCACTATAAGCATATACAGCACCGCCGGATTACTTTTATATAATACATCAAAACCAAACTTAATACTGTAGGGCTCATGTTGGGCAGCGAAATTGTTACTGGGTGTGGTTAGGTTGAGGTACTTGAGGCACATGGTGGAGAACTCAGAGCTTTATTGACACACGCACAAACATCAGACACATACAATTAGAGACATACAATATTTAACACATTTAAAGACATACACTGAAGTGACAAAAGTCATGGGATACCCCTTACACTATCGTGTCGGCCCTCCTTTCGCCCGGCGAAGTGCAGCAACTCGACGTGGCATGGACTCAACAAGTCGTTGGAAGTCTTCTGCGGGAATATTGAGCCATGCTGTCGCGATAGACGTCCATAATTGTGAAAGAGTTGATGGTGCAGGATTTTGGGCACGAACAGACCTCTCGATGATGTCCCATAAATGCTCGATGGGATTCATGTCGGCGATCTAGGTGACCAGATCCTTCGTTGGAATTGTCCAGAATGTTCTTCAAACCAATCGCGAACAGTTGTGGCCCGGTGACATGGCGCATTGTCATCCATAAAAATCCCATCGTTGTTTGGGTACATGAAGTCCATGAATGGCTGCAAGTGATCTCCAAGTAGCTGAACATAAGCATGTCCAGTCAATGTTCTGTCCAGTCGCACCAGAGAACCAAGTCCATGCCATGAAAAAACAGCCCACACCATTACGGAGCCACCACCAGCTTGAACAGTTCCTTGCTGACAGTTTGGGTCCATGGCTTCGTGGGGTCTGCGCCACACTCGAACCCTACCATCAGCTCTTACCAACTGAAATCGTGACTCATCGGACCAGGCCACGGTTTTTCCATTCATCTAGGGACCTACCGATATGCTCACGTGCCCACGAGAGTCGCTGCAAGCGATGTCGTTTCTGTCAGTAAAGGCACTCGAGTCGGTCTTCTGCTGGAATAGCCCAAGAAAGCCGAATTTCTCCGCACAGTTCTAACAGACAAGTTCCTTGAACGTCCCACATTGATTTCTGCGCTTATTTGACGCAGTGTTGCTTGTCTGTTAGAATTTACGACTCTTTGCAGACGTCGCCGGTCTCGGTCGTTAAGTGCAGGCTGTCGACCACTGCGCTGTCCATGGTGGGATGTTATGCCTGAAATTTCATACTCGGCACCCTCTTGACACAGTGGATCTGGGAATGTTCAATTCCTAACGATTTCGAAATGGCATGACCCATGCGTCTAGCTCCAACTAACATTCCGCGTTCAAAGTCTGTTAATTCCCGTCGTGCGGTCATCATCACGTGAAACCTCTTCACATGAATAACTTGAACGGAAATGAAAGCTCTGCGAAAGCACTGCGCATTTATACCTGTTCTACGCGATGCTACTGCCATCTGAAAATTTGCATATTGTTATCCCATGACTTTTGTCACTTCAGTGTATAACTATAGATTCGCGGAATGACTCCACTTCTAAGTAAGGCTAAGCACAGAGTGCGCGAAACATACGTCTTCTCCGGTGAGAGTCTGGACCAACCAACCCTTTCTCCTGAATGCCCCAGGGGCACTCCTGCCAGTGAGTAAGAGGAAACATGGTTATAGTATGTTCTGGTTTAGGCGTTGTTTCCACGTTAAAATAACAGGCTTCGAGGGTTAGATTTGACCTAGTCCGTGTGGTATGTGTTATATCGTTTGTGAATTTGCTATGAGTATCTTAAGGTGAGTGTACTGTACAAATAATTTGGAAATAAATATACTTAGTGAAGATTTAAAAATCTGATTGAGACAATAAAACAAGCATGGTAATATTCTGCCATAAAATTCTTTCTGAAAGCCAATCTCCGACGTCATGCATTTGTTAAATAAAACCCAAAACCCAAATATTATATATCTATATATATATTTCTATTGTTTAAAAAAATCATTTTTTTCTTTGCCACTTCATGTTTTGACGATAATATATAAATTTTCGGGAAAAATTCCGAAAGAATTCATCTACATGAGTTCATATTCATCTACATCATCTCCTCAAGAGCCCAAGCTAAGAACTTTCCGTGTTTCTAAGAGATTACTTCCCGTGTACCATGGTACAAAAAAAGATTGGACAGTTATTTCTAATGATAAATCGACGCCTACCTCTCGCGGGGTTTTGTAGGAGAATTTTGAGATGAATAAAATAATAGCGCATACATCACTGTGTGGGTGAGCAGTGTGATATTTCGAGATCTTTGTGTTTTATCTTTTGAGAGTGATGGATGGAAACGTTCTTTTACTTTCAAGAACCCATTTGAAAAAAAAAAAAAAATCTTTTATTATAGGAAACTGCCATTTGGAGTACGAAAAAAGCTAAAAAATTGTTCAAAAACATTTTCAGTGAAATATATTTAAAATATTAAATTGTTAAATGTAAAATTTAAAAATGATAAAGCTATGCTTCTTTTTGAAAATCCTTACTTATAACTCTTAAAGATAATTTTACTTTTGTTAAAAATATTTAAATGATATTGCAGTGGGTAGTCTAGGCAACTAGAGTGTAACTGGGTATAGTTTGGTTTGATTTGTACGGTCATTTTTGCACACCATTTACAGCTTTAATGAAACATTCATGACACCGCCAAGACTCAAACCTGAATTCTGCGTTACCAAACGACAGAGAAGCAAAAGCCATCAGGCTGCCTGCAGGTTGAGTTGAGATACTTAAGTAACAAGCTGGTGAACATCAATTAAACAATAAATAACGACACACTAAGTAAGGCTGCACAGAGTGCGCGAAACATACGTCTTCCGGGTGAGAGTCTGTGGACCAAGTAACCCTTTCTCCTGAATGTTCCAGGGGCGCTCCTGCCAGTGAGTAAGAGGAAACATGGTTACAGTATGTTCTGGTTTAGGCGTTGTTTCCACGTTAAAATAACAGGCTTTGAGGGTTAGATTTGACCTGGTCCCGTGTGGTATGTGTTATATCCTTTGTGAATTTGCTATGAGTATCTTAAGGTGAGTGTGCTGTACAAATAATTTGGAAATAAATATACTTAGTGAAGATTTAAAATCTGATTGGAGACATTAAAACAAGCATGGTAATCGAACCTGCCATAAATCTTCTTTCTGAAAGGCAATCTCCGACGTCATGCATTTGTTAAATAAAACCCAAAACCCAAATATTATATATCTATATATATTTATATTGTTTAAAAAATCATTTATTTTTCTTTTTGGCACAGTTTTGACGATAATATAGACATTTTTCGGGAAAATTCGAAAGAATTCATCTACATGAGTTCATATTCATCTATGATATAAATAACGACACACATACATTTAGAGGACATACAATATTTAATATATTTAAAGACATAATTATCTATACGTGGATGAACTACATTTCTAGCCAAACACCGATACTTGGCTAAGCGCAAGGTTTCGCGAAATATACATCCTCTACAGGTGACAGTTTGTAGATCAACTGACCGTTTCTAATGATTGTCACAGTAGGCGCTTCTGTCAGTACGTAAGATGAAACATGGTTATAGTATGTTGGGGTTTAGGTGTTGTGTCCAAGCTGAATGACAAATTTCGAGTGTTAGATTGTACCTGGTAGCTTGTGATATGTGTTATATCATTCATGTGTTTTCTATACATATCGTAAGTTGAGTGTGCTGTACAGATAGTTTGAAAATAAACATAGTTAGTGACGATTAACAACAGGACTCACTGCAGACATTAAAACAAACCTGGGATCAATATCCCTTAAAGTCCTTTATACAAGGCAATAAACTCTATTTCTTGCCTTAAATAAAACCCAAACGAAAATATTATATAACTATAAATGTTTCCATTGTTTATAAAAATTCATTTTTTTTCTTTTTCACTTTATATGTTTTGACGATAATATATACATTTTTTAGAAAAAAATTCCGAAAGAATTCATCTACATGAGTTCATATTCATCTATATCATCTTCTCAAGAGCCTAATCTAAGAACTTTCGTGTTTCTAAGAGATTACTTCCCCTTGTACCATGGCATAAAAAAAAGATTGGACAGTTGTTTCTAATGATGAATCGGCGCCTACCTCTCTCAGAGGTCTCGTAGGAGAATTTTGAGATGAATAAAATAAGAGCGCATTCATCACTGTGTGGGCGAGCAGTGTGATATTTCGAGATCTTTGTGTTTTATCTTTTGAGAGTGATGGATGGAAACGTTCTTTTACTTTCGAGAACCCATTTGGTACAAAAAATTAAAATCTTTTATTATAAGAAACGTCCATTTGGAGTGTGAAAACGCTATTGTTAAAAACTCTTCCCCATCCAATTTTTACTGAAAAAAAATTTAAACAAATGAAAAATTTTAAATATTTAAATGAATAATAAGTAATAATTTAAATGAGATGTTTTAATTTATATGCTAAGCTTCTTTTAAGGAAAATCCTCATTAATAACTTAAAACTGTTGTATCAAACAATCCCCTATGTCTTTATTGGAACACAAACCATAAAAATTCGGCCATTTACCATAGAAACAAAAAAGAGCATATAAACAAATCAAAATTATTAAGAATATTTTTAGTAAAAACATCATAAATAAAATAGGCGCAGCTATGGCTTAACATGTTAATCGTAATTGGAGTAAGAGGTTAGCAGTAAGACAATTTTATAGTTAAAAGATTCCATTAATAAAATTAAGATAGGCGCAGCTATGGCTTAACATGTAAATCGTACTTGGTTGAAGGAAGAGGTTAGTAGTAAGACAATTGTATAGCAAAGTTTTAAATGTGAATCATTATGCTACAACCAAAGGTGGTGAACTTGTGTCGGGAATTGACATTTTGGAAGGAGTCGCATTTTAACCCTGACTTTTAACTACGACTCCTGACTCTTTTACAAAAATAAGTTTTATGTTTACGAAAAGTCTTGGAATTAATATTAAAATTAAATATCAAGGATAAAATTCAACTATAACCTTTAGTAATACCACCAGTAGCTAAGACAGTTATATAATATACCAAGTACATGTTATCATATTCTCAGCACTAAAAATTATAAAAAAAAAAAAAAAAAACATATTGGAAATCAATGAAAGGAGGATCTTATAGAAACTATTCTATTAATAAGAAGAAATATGATTTAATGTATTACATAACAACGTGTTTGTGCTTAATATGTACAAATTTCTTTAGTTGTCTTCAACTGTTGACGCTGCCTATGGTTGTTTTGGAACTCAACCCATACCAATTAGGCCACTTACCATAAAAATAAAATAAGCATAAAAACAAATCAAGATTACAAAGGGAAAAGACCAAACATTCATAACAAAAAAGGACCCAAAGGTGTTAAAAAGCAGTTAAAACAAGTTAAGTGTTCTAAGGATAAAAATTTAAAATGCTAGAAGCACCCTAATAAATGTCCGTGTGATCAGGACTAGTTTTCTCTGGCCGTCCAGTAAATAATACACAAATCATCATTATTTTGTAAGTTGAGGATCCAGACCCGTGTAAACAAGCAGATGTGCCTTATTCATTTTCTCTGTGATACATAAAATGCATACATCGGAGTTCACAACCCTATTTTGGCCAGATGTTCGGCCAGACAATCTTTTCCAGTTCTTTATCTATAATTGGCAACAGCCTCTTGCAAAAAGTGTTGCATTCAATTTTTCCAGTCATCTCCGATTGTCTCTCAGATTGTTTTTAGATAATAATTCGCTAATATTTTTTTCTAATGCAGCTGGCAAACAGACATGGACGTCTTTGGATGCCTTGAGGAAAACGCTGCACAGACGTGCATTACGTCTCACTTTGCATTACCCAGGGGGCGCGTGTAACTTGATGGTAAGCTACGGACGCGGGTAACAATGGCCCCACAGCGCTCTACGATCCTATTAGGACCGGGACCTACGGTTTAAAGTGGATTCGAACCACTACACACACATGGGTAAAGCCGGGATTTGAACACGATACCCGTGGTACCGAACGCCATAGCGCTAGCTATTCGGCCATCAGGCCCCCAAATAATTCGCTAATATACAATGACTTAATTTTGTCCGTATAGTTTTCCTAAAACAGTCAAGAGGAATATGACTCTGTCCAAGAATTTCTGCTCCTTTTTCCCAGAAGATCTGTTCTTTCGTTTCTATAAATTTCAGCATCAATCATTGATGTATTTACCATTTTCATTAAGGAACTAATAATAAATAATAACCTAATACTTAAATATCTAAAAGACGCTTGCTTTAATTTGAAACGTTTGTTTGCGAGTGATTCTTGAAGGAAAGGCCCCTTTTTCCTCTCAAACAATGTTAAGAAACGTTGTTAAGGCATGTTAGTGATGTAATTTATCGAATTCGAAAACTAAAAGTTTTATTTACCATATAATAAAATTCCAGCAATGAAAAAAAAAGTATTTTTATGTGCAACATTATTTTTAGTCGTAGAATAGAGAGATGCATTTCTTAATTATTTAGTTAGTGCATACGATAACACTATTTAATTAATAAATATTTATGATCCAATGAACTAAATATTATAAAATTTACACTGTAGTTTTATGGTACTCTAACAAATAAAAAGTATAGTTAATATAAAAAATATTCCAAATTAATTATAAGAATGGAATTCCATTTCAAATAATATAATTAAATGGAAATTAGACATATTACTATGAAACAAATCGTCTTATTTGGAAAATATGAATTTTAAAATTATAACAGAAGAAACACTGTTAACAAATAATTATTTCTAAGGATAAATTTCATGAAAATGTTATATTAATTAATTACTTCTAATAATAAGGTTTTAAACTTTATAGTTTTGTTAAATTTAACAATGCTCTAATAGCTTCCGTAACACAATCTTAATTATTTTTATATGGAGTTTAAAAAAAAAATGAAAGATGTTAAAAAGTTCCAATATTAGCAAACACAGTAAAATATGAATAATTACCAACACAAACTTTTTACGTTAAAAACTGCTGCTAAAAATATCAGGCTTTTAATGTTAGCATACGATTCAACTCCCTCTAAATCCAAACTCTTAACCTCTTTATAACGACTGTAGGATTCCCAAACTAAATGCAAAGAAACATTTCACAACTTTTCTCCCTTAAGGGACCCAAACTTCACATTAAAAGATCTTTCACCATAAAAAAAAACTTTTTTTTTTTCTCATGTAAATAAAATACTAAACGTTGCAGCCTTCACAGTATACTGTAAGTCGTAGCTTTAAATTCATTCCGGTTCTCAGGGGTAACATTAAGTGAAAGTTTATAGTAGTGAGATGCTCTAGTGAGAATCTGGATAGTGGTCTCTGAGGTCTGATTATGGATGTCGTGGTAGAAACTGAAATCAGATAGTAAGACAAAATGTTGGGGGAAAGCAGGTGATAAAAGTTTAAGATGAGGAAGAAAAAAAGTAAATAAACTTATTTTTCCTTTTGCAAGAAAAAAATAAATTAAATTATTGATTTCTTTACAAAAGAAATGATTTTTCATTTATAATGGTTTTCGTGTTTTACATAATCTGCCCCAAAATGACTACTAGACCATAAGTTATTTACTATTTTATTCCACGATGTTTTAACAGTAAGATAATGACCATAGATAATGAAGAAAACGGTAAATAAACTTTCTTTTTTTTTACAAAAAAGGAAAACACTAATTTTTTTACAATATATAATCAATTTTTGTGTTCCATATAATATGTCCTGAAACTACTTTTAGACCACGATTCTCTTTTTCTTTTTTTTTTATTCAATGATGTTATACCGCTAAGATAACGGCATATATATATATAGTTTGTAAATAAAAATTAAAGTGTTCCTATGAATCTGAAAGTGGCCCTCTTCTTGAAGCCGTTACAAGTCTATTATAGACCGAGACGTTACAGCAGAAAATAATAATTATTGGTAAATTAATATTATAAAGCAGGAAATATATGAAATTCTTTCAATTAATTACAAGAATATGGTTCAAATTCAAATAATGTAAATTGAAATGAATTTAGAAATATTACTACCCAACAAATGGTGTTATTTTAAAAAAGTAAATTTTGAAATTTCAATAAAAGAAACATATTAATTACTGAGATTAAATTTCATGACATTTTTTTTTTAATTTATGGTTTTGTTAATTTCAACTATGCTGTAATAGCATTCATAACATAATATGAATATGAATTAAAAAAATGAAAGATGTTAAATCAGTAGAAATATCAGCATGCACGGTACAAAAATAATTATCAACACAGACTTTTACGTTAAAAACTGCTGCTAAAAATATCGGGCTTTTAATGTTCGCATACGATTCAACTACCAGCCTCTTTATGACGACTGCAGGTTTCCCAAATTAAATGCAAAGAAACATTTCACAACTTTTCTCCCTAAAGGGACCTAAACTTCACATTAAAGATCTTTCACCATAAAAAAAAACCCTTTTTTTTTTTCTCATGTAAATAAAATACTAAACGTTGCAGCCTTAAACCATATACTGTAAGTCGTAGCTTTAAATTCATTCCGGTTCTCAGGGTAACATTAAGTGAAAGTTTATAGTAGTGAGATTCTCTAGTGAGAATCTGGATAGTGGTCTCGGAGGTCTGATTATGGAGGTCGTGGTCGAAACTGAAATCAGATGGTAAAACAAAATGTTGAGGAAAGCAGGTGATAAAAGTTTAAGATGACGAAAGAAAAAAAAATAAATAAACTTGTTTTTACTTTTACAAGAATAGAAAAGTACTGATCTCTTTACAAAACAATTTTTTTTTTTATTTATAATGAATTTCGTGTTCTATATAATATGCAACGAAATAGATTCTAGACCACAGATTCTGTACCATTTTTTCCACGATGTTTTACCAGTAAGATAATGACCATATATGAGGAAGAAAAAGGTAAAGAAATTTTATTTTTATTTTGGAAAATACTATTTTTTTCAATTTATAATGAATTTCGAGTTCCATATTATATGCCTCGAAATTAATATTAAACCAGAGGTTCTGTTCCACTTTTATTCCGTAATGTTTTATCAATAAGATAATGACCATTGATGGTGAAGAAAAAAATATAAAGTATTTTATTTTTACTTTACAAAAAAAAAGAAAACACTAATTTCTTTACAATTTATAATAAATTTTTTGTGATCCATACAATATGTCCTGAAACTATTTCTAGACCATAATTTTTTAATATTTTATTCCACGATGTTTTATCAGTAAGATAATGACCATAGAAGGCAAAGAAAAAGATAAAGAAATTTGTATTTGTAATTTACATTTCATTGAATAATAAACCAGAGTTCATTATTTTCATATATATATATTGTGCTTGTTAATAAAAATTAAATTGTTCCCATGAACCTGAAAATGGTCCTCTTCTTTTAGCCATTAGAGATCTAGTGTAGACCAATACTTTACAGCAGAAAATAACAAGTATCGATAATATAATGGTTATAAAGCAGGAAATATAAGAAATACTTTCAATTAATAACAAATATACGATTCAATTCAAATAATGTAAAATTAAAATGAAATTAGACATATCACTACACAAAAATAGTATCATTTGAAAAACTGTAAATTTTAAAATTACAATAGAAGAAACAATAATTAATTACGTCCTATGCTTAAGTTGCATGAAATCGTTTTAAAAATTTATTTCTTTGCTAATTTTAACTGTACTTTATTAGCTTTCATAACATAATATGAAATATTTTTATAGGGATTTCAAGAAAATAATGAAATATATTAAATCAGTAGAAGCATTAGCATGCATAGTAAAATATAAATAATTATCATCACAAACTTTTACTTTAAAAACTGCTGCTAAAAATATCAGCTTTTTTTTTTAATGTTCGCTAACGATTCAACACCTTAAAAATCCAAACTCAAACATCTTTATAACGACTGTAGGATTCCCAAATTAAATGCAAAGAAACATTTCACAACTTTTCTCCTTTAAGGGACCCAAACTTCACATTAAAGATCTTTCACCATAAAAAAAAAAAAAAAACTTTTTTTTTTTTCTCATGTAAATAAAACACTAAACGTTGCAGCTTTCACAGTATACAGTAAGTCGTAGCTTTAAATTCATTCCGGTTCTCAGGGGTAACATTCAGTGAAAGTTTATAGTAGTGAGATTCTCTAGTGAGAATCTGGATAGTGGTCTCTGTGGTCTAATTATGGAGGTCGTGGTGGAAACTGAAATCAGATAGTAAGACAAAATGTTGGGGAAAGCAGGTGATAAAAGTTTAAGATGAGGAAGAGAAAAGCAAATAAACTGATTTTTCCTTTAGCAAGAAAAAAAAAAAATTAAATTATTGATTTCTTTACAAAAAGAAATGATTTTTTTCATTTATAATGGTTTTTGTGTTTTACATAATCTGCCCCAAAATTACTACTAGACCATAAGTTATTTACTATTTTATTCCACGATGTTTTAACAGTAAGATAATGACCATAGATAATGAAGAAAACGGTAAATAAACTTCCTTTTTTTACAAAAAGGAAAAACACTAATTTTTGTACAATATAAGGGCATATATATATATATATATATACCGTTATAATATATATATATATATATATATATATATATATATATATATATATAATATATATGCCCTCTTCTTGAAGCGGTATAAGTCTATTATAGACCGTGACGTTACAGCAGAAAAATAATAATTATTGGTAAATTAATATTATAAAGCAGGAAATATATGAAATTCTTTCAATTAATTACAAGAATACGGTTCAGATTCAAATAATGTAAATTAAAATGAATTTAGAAATATTACTACCCAACAAATAGTGTTATTTAAAAAAAAATCGTAAATTTTGAAATTTCAATAAAAGAAACATATTAATTACTGAGATTAAATTTGACTTTTTTTTTAATTTTATGGTTTTGTTAATTTCAACTATGCTGTAATAGCATTCATAACATAATATGAATATGAATTAAAAAAAATGAAAGATCTTAAAATCAGTAGAAATATCAGCATGCACGGAACAAAAATAATTATCAACACAGACTTTTACGTTAAAAACTGCTGCTAAAAATATCAGGCTTTTAATGTTCGCATACGATTCAACTACCAGCCTCTTTATAACGACTGCAGGTTTCCCAAATTAAATGCAAAGAAACATTTCACAACTTTTCTCCCTTAAGGGACCCAAGCTTCACATTAAAGATCTTTCACCATAAAAAAACCCCTTTTTTTTTTTTCTCATGTAAATAAAATACTAAGCGTTGCAGGCTTAACCGTATACAGTAAGTCGTAGCTTTAAATTCATTCCAGTTCTCACGGGTAACATTAAGTGAAAGTTTATAGTAGTAAGTGAGAGCTTCTCCAGTAAGAATCTGGATAGTGGTCTCTGAGGTCTGATTATGGAGGTCGTGGTGGAAACTGAAATCAGATAGTAAGACAAAATGTTGAGGAAAGCAGGTGATAAAAGTTTAAGATGACGAAGAATAAAAGTAAATAAACTTATTTTTTTTTAACAAAAAAATAGTTAAAATAGTTATTTCTTTACAAATTTTAATGAATTCTATGTTCCATATAATATGTCAAACTTTTTCTAGGCCATAAGTTCTTTACTATATTATTCTACAATGTTTTACAAGTAAGATAATGACCATAGATGGAAAAAAAGGTATAGAAATTTTATTTTTAATTTTACATTTATTTGTATAATATCCCAGAGTTCATTATATATATATAGTGCTTATTAAAATTAAACTGTTCCCATGAAATTGAAAGTGACCCTCATCTTGAAGCCGTGATAGGTCTAGTATAAGCCGAGACGTTACAGTAGAAATTAACAAGTATATGTATTATAATAGATAGAAAGCTGGAAATATAAAAATAATTTCAATTAAATACAAGAATAAGATTCAAATTCTACCAATGTACGTTAAAATGACATTAAACATATTACTACGCAATAAATAGGATTATTTAAAAAATATATAAATTTTAAAATTACTGTAGAAGAGACAGATTAATTAATTATTTAATAAGATTAAATTTCATGAATTTTTAAACTTTTATAGTTTTGTTAAATTTAACAATGCTCTAATAGTTTTTCGTAGCACAATCTTAATTATTTTTGTATGGAGTTTAAAAAAAAATGAAAGATGTTAAATAAGTTCCAATGTTAGCAAACACAGTAAAATATGAATAATTACCAACACAAACTTTTATGTTTAAATTGTTGCTAAAAATATCAAGCTTTTTAATTTTCGCTTACGATTCAACTCCCTATAAATCCAAACTCTTAATTTCTTTATAACGACTGCAGGTTTCCCAAACTAAATGAAAAGAAATATTTTTACAACTTTTCTCGCTTAAGGGACCCAAACTTCACATTAAAGATCTTTCACCATAAAAAAACCCTTTTTTTTTTTATCTCATGTAAATAAAATACTAAACGTCGCAGCCTTAAATGTTTACAGTAAGTCGTAACTTTAAATTCATTTAAGTTCTCAGGGGTAACATTCAGTGAAAGTTTATAGTAGTGAGCTTCTCTAGTGAGAATCTGGATAGTGGTCTCTGAGGTCTGATTATGGAGGTCGTGGTAGAAACTGAAATCAGATAGTAAGACAAAATGTTGAGGAAAGCAGATGATAAAAGTTTAAGATGACGAAGAAAAAGTAAATAAACTGATTTTTTTCTTTTACAAAAAAAATTACAGAGTTCTTTTACAAAGAAATGTTTTTTTCTTATAATGATTTTCGTGTTCTGTATAGCATGCGCCGATATAGATATTAGACCAATTATTTTTACTATTGCACTCCACAGTGAAATAACGATCAGAGATGATGATGAAAAAGGTAAAAGAAATTATAATCTTTTATTTTACAAAAAAAAAGATAAACTTTAGTTTCTTTTTCAATTTATAATGAATTTTGGGATTTATACAATATGTCCGGAAACTACTTTTTGAACATAAATCTTTTACTATTATATTCCAGGATGTTCCACGATCAGTAAGATATTGACCATATATGATAAAAAATTTTATTTTTACTTTATAAAAATGAAGAATGCTAAGTTCTTTACAATTTATGATTAATATCGTGTTTATAATATGTACCGAAATTACTTATAGAACATTTCTTTAGTGTTTTATTCCTTGTATGTTTTACCAGTAAGATAATGACTATAGATTATGAGGAAAAAAGATAAATAAACTTTATTTTTATTTTACAAAAGTGAAAAGTATTAATTTCTTTATAAGAGAAAAAGGAAATTTTTATTTATTATGAAATTCATGTTTCACATACACTGCGTAAAAAAATAGAAGGACAGTGTTTTTTTGCCAATTAATATCTCTTATTTTCTCCTAATTACCAGATATTTATGCAGATTTAGCTTAATGACCCTTTTTTTTCATTTTAGGCAAAAATTAAACATCTACCACTAATATTATTAATACAATTAGTATATATAATTTCCGATGCGTAAAAAAGTAGAAGGACACTTGCTAATATATTTAATTTAGTGAGTTGTTCTTTAGTTAAATAGTGATTTTGTACTTTGTTTTATCCTTTTCTGTCAAAAAAATGTAATTTGTTTAAAGGTTACGCTGTTTCTCCGTTCTCAAAAATGCCTAAAGGAATACCTTTGAACAATTTTCAAAAGGCTAAAATTCCGCATATCAAAATGATGGTAAAGGTGTCAGAGATTGCTCGATTGTTGCAGATGAGCCCCAATACAGTTTCAAACTTTATCAGAAATCCTTATAAAAATGGAAAGAAAAAGAAGACTGGTAGACCGAAAAAGTTAACACCACGTGATGAAGGAAAACTTCTTCGTGTGCTTAAGAAGAACAAAGGAAGTGTTTCAAAGGCAAGAAATCAAGCAGGACTTAATCATGTGAAGAAAACAACAGTTTACAACTATATTAAATGATCTAAAAATTTCATTTTCAAAAAACGGAAACATCCTCCCTAAGTGGACACAAGCTCACATTGATAACCGTTTAGCGTGGGCTAAGGAGCACATGTCCTGGACTACAGAATGGACTTCTGTGATATTTTCCGATGAAAAGAAATTTAACTTTAGACAGTCCAGACGGATATCAGCACTACTGGCATTGTCTGGGGAATGAAGACGAATATTATTCAACACGACAAATGGAAGGAGGGAGTTTAATGGTTTGGTTGGCTGTTGGATACGGAGGATGGACAAGTCTAGTTTTCTTAAATAGTAGGCAAAAACATACAGACTACATTCAAGTGCTGAATTCCGAGCTTTTCCTTATGGCTCTGACTTGGGGGTGAAGAGTGGAAGTTTCAGCAAGACGGGAGCTTCCATTCACACCGCCACTGGAGTCAAAAATTGGTTCCTAACAAATAATGTGGATGTTTTACCATGGCCAGCCAAAAGTCCTGACCTTAATGTAGTGGAAAACATCTGGGCAATGCTAGTTCGTCGAGTTTATGCTGATGTAAGGCAATTTGATTCGCTAACTCAGCTTCGAGAAGCATTGAATGAATCGTGGGACAAATTTTTGTCAAACAGAAGTTCAATCTCTATACAATTCACTTCCAAACAGAATATTTGAAATTATAAAGGCCAATGGGAAGAACATTCCTTATTAAAATCACTATTCTTTCATTCATTATAATGCTGTCCTTCTACTTTTTTACAAAGTTTCAAAAAAGAGAAACTCTTTTTGTTGCCATTAATATTTTATGTTTGAATATCATAATTCTGATGTTAAAATTGTATTTTTAAAATATTTGTAAATGTTACTAATAAAAAATTTTATTAAAAATAAAATATTTTACGGTCATTGTTACAAAATCAAGTGTCCTTCTACTTTTTTTTTTTTTACGTAGTGTATGTCTCTAAATTACTACTGGACCATAGATTTATAACCATTTACCAGTCTTGGATGATGAAGAAAAAAGATAATTTTTTTTTTTTCCTTTTATAAAAGGAAATGTACTTATTTCTTTAAGATTTAACTAATTTATTTATTCTAGACTAGAGGTTATTTTTTTTATTACACGATTTTTTACGAATAAAATAATGAAGAAAAATGTGAATAAATTTTATTTTATTTTACAAAAGGAAAAAAATATTAATACCTTAATAATGAATTACTTTACTTTTATAATGAATTTAATGTTCCACATAATATGTTGCAAAATTATTTCTAGACGTAGGTTTTTTGGTTCTTCTAGGATTTGCTAATAATATATATCATTCACAGCACCACCATAGCACCATCGGGAACTCAAACCCGAAACCTGTGTCGCTGAGTTTTAGAACCTGCTGGTGGTGCTGTCCCAAATAATTTATATAAAAATCTTTATTAAAGTTTAAATTAATATTAATCCAATATTTTGAAAATATTTCAGATGCATAATGAATATTTATTTAAACGGAAAATATCTTACTTTTAATTGATTAGAATCACATTTTATTTTTTAAATTCTTTCGTGAACTACGTGATTAATACGTGGTATAATTTTTTGTTTTATTATTTTAATTATTTTATGATTTATATTTTTATTTCATTATCATTATGGTTATTTGAAACATTCTATCTAACTCAAATAGAATAAATATTACTATGTCTAAGAAACGTTTTTTTATAAGTATATTTATTTTTAAAAAAATTAAGCTGATTGTTGATAAAGTTTAAGTTGTTAAAGTTTTACTCCCTAAAAATAAATAAAGCAAAATATCCAATTACAGCTATATTTTTAATGCAATTTCAGTTACGAAACAGTATCGTTAAATTATCTCTTTAATTTAAACGAACCTGTATTTCAATTTAGCATATGACAACATTTAAGCAAGTAAATCGAAATAAACTTTATCTTCATAAAAATATCCGTCTTTTTTAAAAAATAATAATTCATATCAGAATATTAAAAATTTTTCGTACAATGGAAACTTGATTATATTTCTCACAAACATTACATCCTTAGTTCATCATCTTCATTTCAATTTAAAAATTTCTAAATAGCATTTCCAAAAAAAAAAAAAAAAAAAATGTATTTTAACATCTAAATTGAAAGAATTCTTCTACTACCTAATTTAATTTCAAGAAGAGAATTTCGACGAAGTTAATGAGATTGAAATATGCTACAAGGAATGTTATTCTAATGTACTTATGATTATTTTTTTTTAATTTGAGTCTCCTTCAATATTTTAACTGAATTTCTTTTAGAATCGAACCAACTCCAAACATTTTTACTAAATGAAAAAAAAATATTTTTGTAAAAAATCTAATTTAATTGAGTTAATTCAAGAATTTTAATTTAAAAACAAAATTTCAAATTTAATTTTACTTCTAGTAGATTAACATAAAGGTTGAAATGTTATTTCAAAAATATTATTTTAATTATTGTAATTAGATAATTGAATAAAAATAATTCAACGAAATTTATAAATTTTATTTTTTCAGTATTTATTATAAACTCCATTTTTATATTAATGTAAATTTTTCGTTGAAAAAAAATAATAAATAAATTTAAAAAAAACGCATTTTACTTGATACATAATAGTGTGAATATGTTTAAAATTTACTAATATATGGGACTACGGGGATAATTAATGCAATGTAGGATTAAATAACCTCAATTAATTATAATGCTTGTATATTGAAATCAAAATTATTTGCAAATAATAATATATTAATATTATTATCATTTTTTATTGAGATATAACCCTTAGTTTAAACATTATGATTTGCAACAATTGTTGTTTATTGTTTTTTAAACTATATGCATCTACATCAAATGTTTTAAATAAAGTGATAATCGATTTCAATAAAAAATGCCAATTGTTTCAAGAAAGTGATAATCGTTTTCAATAAATGAGATGATAACTTTCAAAAAATAAAATGCAAGTATATATTTATTTAATATTTTTGACTCACTAGAGCTATATTATTAATTGTATTTCTAAATTAACGAAGATTATAAAATAATCATCAAATTTTAGCATTTTTATATATGTAGATATCAGCCTAAAATAAATTAAAAATTTTATTTTATTTTGTTAATTCAACAATTTTACTGCATTTACATGAACTAAAGAGCATAAATAAAATTATTTGCAAAATAACAGTATATTAATATTGTTCTTCTATTGCTCTTCTGTTTTTTTATTGAGAAATAACCCTCTAGCTTATACAATAGTTGTTTATTGTTTTTTGAAATTGTAAAATAAAGGTTGAAGTGCTTCTTCAAAAATATTATTTTAATTTACTTTACAAAAAAAAAAAAATCTTAGAAAATATTTTTTATTTTATTTTAATTATACATTTACATGAATCGTTTTCAATAAATTCAGCAACAAATAAATTATCGTTTTCAAAAAAAAAATAAAATATAATTATTTTTTTCCCTTTAATAATTTTGACTCACTAGAGCTATATTATTTGCAAATAACAAATATATTATTAATTAATGTATTATTATTATTATGTTTTTTATTGAGAAATAACCCCCTAGTTTATATATTATGATTTCCAACAATTGTTTTTCATTGGTTTGTTAACAATAAAAAAATAAAGGCTGAAATGCTTCTTCGGAAATATTATTTTATTATTTTAATATACTTTAGATGAGAAAAAAATTAAGAAAAAAAAACCTTTTATTTTAATCATGCATTTACATGAATCGTTTTCAATAAAGTCATCAACGAATAAATGATCGTTTTAAAAATAAAGAATGAGTATTTTTCCTTTAATATTTTTGTCTCACTAGAGCTTTTTATTATTAATTTTAGAATCTGAATTTCGAGATTAAATAAGATTATAAAATATCTTCAAATTTTAGTATTCTTATATTTGTAGATGTCGGCATAAAATTAATTAAAACTTTTAATTTTACTTTAAACCTTCTTTTAATGCAGTAAAATATAACACTTACCGTTAAGCAGAGGTAAGAATAATTTTTTATATTATTGTTCACACATAATTCAAGGATTCATTTTCACTTTACCTAAAAGAAAAGAAAACATTTTTATACAAAGTAAACAATACATTTAATTCAAGTATAGTAATATAAATTTATTCGAAAGAATATCAAAAAGCTAATATTTAATTAATATCCTTAAAATAAGTAAGTAAATTTCACTTCTAAAAGTTAAAACTATTTTTTAATATATTTTTGTAAAAAATATTATATTTCGAATAAGTTAAAAGCCTGTGTCAATGTTTAATTTTAAATAGCTGCATATTATAAATTGTTAAGTATTATAAAAAAAAAAAATTTCTAAAGAAAGATTATCTTAGAAATTTTTCATGAAAATATTTTTATTTTTGGCGAATAATTGAGGGAGGATTTTTTTTATAATGAGAAAAAAAATTATTTTTTTTTATTACTATTTATATAATTTATAATGATAGTAATTCAAAAAGTTAGTAAAGAGTAATTTAAACATGTAATATATAAAAGAAAAGATTGCATTTTATTCAAGTATAGTAATATAAATTCATTCGAAAGAATATCAAAAAGCTGTTAATATTTTTTACATAATTAAGTAAATTTTAATTCAAAAATTTAAAAATGTTTTTTATATTTTTATAAGAAAATATTGTATTTGAATAAGTATTTAATTGAATTAAAATTATGTGTCAATGATTTATTTTAAATAGCTGCATACAATAAAATTGCTAAGTAAGTATTAAAAAAGAAAAAGTATAAATAATGATTATCTAACAAAAATTTTTGTTGAAAACGATTTTGAATTTTTGATGAGAAATTGAGGGACGATTTAAAGAAAAAAATGATTTCATTTTTTTATTACGATTTATTTATTTTATATTGATAGGAATTGCAAATGTAAATAAAATGGGAAAGAATAAAAATTGCACAAAAAAACTATAGTCTACATTTATGGCCACTGGGTGTTGTTAGTAATTTATAAGTGAGATGATTTCATACATTCCGGTCATAAATTATTCATTTTCACTCTGGGCACAAATTATTAATGAACTTATCGAATAATTATTAAATATATTTAATATATCTGATAATATTTTTATCAAATATTAACCTTTTAGATTTAGATTGTGTTATTGCAGTCGTATCAGTAATTAAAATTTAATTAATCGTTCTTATCAATTGTCAGTAAATAAAATTAAGAATTTGAAAACGTTACGTCATGTCTGAATAGATTAGAACGTCGATGTGAGATCAGTCATGAAAAAAATAATTATTCATTGCGACAACAACAACAACAACAACAAAAAAAAAAAAAACCTTTATCCAAAATAATAATCATCTTTCTTTTCTATACCTGGGTAACGCTGAATGCTATGACATTCTATAAACATGCTTAATCATTAGTGAATAAAATGTTAAAAATCCAGAAATAAAAATATTTTATGATATTATATATGTTCTAAACATTATAATATTTAACTAAATTAAAAAAAAATAATATAAATGATATATCAGGTGCAATGTACGATATTCCTTTTAAAAAAAACTTATTTATTGTATTTAAACTTTTTCTTAATACTTCCATAGTTTTAAATACAATTTTTTTTTTCAATTTTTGGGACGTTAAGAAAAAATACAGGAATATTTGCTGTACAGTAAAAAGCGCATTACGCATAATAATATAATATATGTATCATGGATAAATATTAATAACAATATTACGCATAATAAAACATGTATACATATATATAATATCATTTTCAATATATCCCGATAATACCATTGTCTATATAACTATAAAGGTATCATTTTAACAACAGGGTTCGACGTTGTAAATAGAGATTGGCTTAGTATTGGTTTTCGTATAGTATACTATTTAGTTTACAAAACATTAATGCAGACGATCTAAAAATATATCCAAAATGACAATGGTCTTTCTTTTCTATTCCTGGATAACACTGGAAAATGCTATAAACATGATGAATCATTAGTGAAATAAAATGTTAAATATCCAGAATTAAAATATTTTATGAAATTACATATATACTAAACATTATAAAAGAACAACTAAATTAAAAAAAAATAATATGAATTAAAAATCAGGTACAATGTACGATATTCCTTTAAAAAATACTTTTCCATTGTAAATTTTCTAAATACTTACCTAGTTTAAATACAATTTTCTAAATTTTTAGACATCAAGAAAAATGCACGAATATTTGCTATCCAGTAAGAAACGCAGTACGCATAACAAAAATGTGCGTAAGAAATGGAAAAATGTATTTATACCATTTCCAAAGACTTTTTTCAAAAGTTTCTAGTGCTAAAGTTTCTTTTAAGAATAAAAAAAAATAATGCAAAACAAAACTGAAGTACAGAAAACTCAGTAAGTCCATCAATTTTAAAATTTCACCTGGCAGTGTGCCATTTTGATTTAGAAAAAGGAGAGCAAATGACAAAAGACTTCGGCTTAAAAGATAAAAATGGAATAATTTAGAAAAAAAACAACATTTTTTCTGAAAATTTTATAATTTTATTTATCTTTTTGTTTTATTATAATTTATTTCGTCAATTACATTACAGTGAGAAAAAGAACTTATCGAATTTGAATTTTATTCATAGAAAAAAGTAATCATATTTCTTTAAAAGAATATTTAGTAATCATCATTTTCAGAACTGGTGATATTAAAATAAAAAGAACGGAGTTTTACTTCTTTGAAGTGTATATATATTTAAAATAATGGTTTTATCAGAAAAGAATATTGTAACAAATGTAATGTATATAGAATTGCTTAATCGAGTCTAAAACTAATGTTAAAGTTCCCAGTTAAGCATTAAATTTATTAATTTTTTTATTACAAAGAATAGTAATCAATTCAAAGACTTAAAAAAAAAATGCCTTAATTATCTTTATTTAATGTAGCATTATAAAAAGACGTCATTTACTAGTCGTCATTGTTATTAGAAAATAATCTAGAATGAAAGCAGGAATAAGAAATACTACAACTGTACACATTACAAGAGCGTCCCCATTTATCGTTCAGGAGAAATGGTCAGTTGGGGTTCGAGACTCTTCACCCGAGAAAACTACAGCGAAACCTGATATCCCATTAAGAAAGTTTATAGTCTCTCATCCCGAGAGGATATATTTATCTCATACCAACGTATTAGTTGACATAAAGACATTCGCTCAGAAAAAGAAATATATTTCGCGAACTCTGCGCATAGCTGAGTATCGGTTTTTCAGCTTAGAAATGGATTTTTCTATAATCGCCTGTCTCTAAATGTTTTAAATGCTGTATATCTCTAATTGCATGTGTGTGTTGTTTGTAAGTATGTCAATAATGATATGAGTTCTCCTACAGGTGCCTCAAGTATCTCAAGCGAACTACACTTAGATGCAATCCAGTTGCGCAACCTGCACACTTTAAACTTTCTCACCTTTTTTGAATTACAATAATATACAGGCATCGGAAAGCTTTAATCTGTAAATACTGAATGTAACTTTACCGCACACAATATATATATTTATTTTGATGAAATATATGAAATGTAAGTAAATAGCTTCAATTTTTGATGAATATTTTTATTACATATGTGTTAAGTATCATAAAATAATAACTAAATTAAAAAAATAATATGAACGATAAATCAGGTACAATGTAAGTAGTCCATTATAATAAAAGGACACTTTTTTTGTTGTGAACTTTTCTTAGTACTTTAGTAGTTTAAATAAAATATTTTCCAATTTTTAAGACATTAAGAAAAATGCAAGAATATTTGGTATCCAATAAGAAAAGCATTACGCATAATAAAAATGGGCGTAAGAAATGGAAAAATATATTTACATGCTTTCCAAAGAGTTTTTAAAAGTTTCGGTGCTAAAGTTTCTTTTAAGGATAAAAAAAAATAATGCAAAACAAAACTGAAGTACAGAAAACGCAGTAAGTCCATCAATTTTAAAATTTCACTTGGCAGTGTGCCATTTTGATTTAGGAAAAGGAGAGCAAATGACAAAAGACTTCGGCTTAAAAAGATAAAAAATGGAATAATTTAGAAAAGAAAATACATTTTTCTCAAAATTTTATAATTTTATTTATCTTTTCTACTTTATGATAATTTATTTCGTCAATTACTTTACAGGAAGAAAAGAAACTTGAAGTATTTGAATTTTACTGATCAGAAAAAATAATCACATTACTTTAGAAAATGATTATTTATTTAGTAATCATAATTTTTATAACTAATTCTATTAAATAAACAGATTTTTACTATTTTGAAGTGTATATATATTTAAAATAATTGTTGTATCAGAAAAGAAAATTATAGGAAAAGTAACGTATATAAAATTGCTTAATCGAGCCTAAAACTAAATTTAAAATTTACAACTATGAATTAAATTTGTTACTTTATGATAATGTATTACTTCACTACTTTTATTTTTAAATTTATTACTTTACGGTAGTACGGTAATCAGTTCAAAAACTTATAAGAAAGACTTAATTATATTTCATTATGTAATGTTTTAAAAAGAAGTCGTCGACCATTTATAAGAAAACATTTTAAAAACTTTCATTGTAATTTAAAAATAATGTAGATTAAAAGCAAGAGAAAGATATACTCTCACCGTGCTTCCTCCTACATACTGGAAAGAGGGATTCCCTTTCAAAGTGTAGGAGAAATGGTTAATCGGCCTCGAGACACTCACCCGAGAGGAAGTACAGCGAACCACGCTTTTCTGTTGGGAAACGTTTAGGTTACAGTCTCTCACCCCGAGAGGAAATATATTTAGCGCAGCCAAACGTATTAGTTGGCCTACAGACTCTCACTGGGAAATTAATTACATTTTGCGCAACCTGCGCATATCAAGCTTCGGTTTCAGCTTAGAAGTTGAGTCTTTCACCTAATCTAAAATATTGCATGTCTGGAATTGTATGTTTGCAGTGTTTGTGCGTAAATAAATAAAGCTGTGAAATATATTTTGCATAATTATATTTTGCGCACGATGCGCGTATCCGAGTTTCAGTTTTCGGCTTAGAGGAAGAACCATTCGACGAATCTATAATGATCAATCTTAAAATGTGTTAAATTGTCTCTAATTGTATATTTTAGGTGTTTGTAAGTGAATAAATAAAGCTGTGAGTTCTCCAACATGTGTGCCTCAAGTATCAATATGAATAAATGACATAACATTGGCTTTAAAATTTTGAATTATTCACTGACAGTTCATTTATCTATATTTATTTATAGAAAAATTATAATAAATCAATTTTAAATAAGTAATATCATAATAATTAGCATAATAATTGAAATGCCATAATAAATTAAACATTCATCATTAATTAAATGTTTTCACTATAGATAATAAAAGTTAATCCGATTAATTCCAAAATAGTTTCTAATAATTGTGACAAACAGGAAATTCAAAGCACGTAGCAAATTTTCATTAAATTATCCACAGAAACAATTTTTTAAAATTCTGAAAAGGAAACCGGACCACAATTTGTCACCTTTACATTTCAGCAAACCAGTAACCCACATACACTTTCCTGTAGAAATCTTAAATACACATCAAAGCGAATACAACATCAATTAATACAGTTTGTTGTTCGCTTTAAAATTGCTGCGATGGCTTCATTCTCGATACGCGTTGCTGGCATTGTGAGATATACCAGAATGCTGCATTGTTATTAAATTACAACTATCTCGCCTTCGTCTTGTTTTAATTACTTTAAACCATCAGAGATGGAATGTGTGCTAATTATGCATATGAGGATTTACAAATACCTGAAGTACTTTTCATTATACTGTAACTTAGTACAGAATAAGTATAAGGCAGTATATCAACACAAATATTAGTTTACCTCATAAAATATGCTTCATATTTACATCAATATAAATAATTCATAGTTTGTAACATTCTTTTGTCTAGCCTTTGACAATTTAACAGCAGGAGTTGTTTATTTTCAGCTGTTGTTGATTGCATGGATATTTTCGCAGGCTGTCGTTTTAAAATATATTTTCGATATTTTGCAATTTCTTTTTGACAGATGGCTTTTCATATTTTGAATATGACTTTTAGCAATTTTTCTTTTTGAGAAAAATATTTTAGCTATAAATGATTCTTAGTAATTTTCACTTATTATCATATTTTATAAATAAGGGGCCTATGGCTAGTTTCTCTGGTGCTCGGGGCCACAGGTATGGTTCAATTCCCGGCGGTGCCATGGATGTTTGCACAAATAGTGAAAACCAATAAAATAATCGGAATCCGAAATAAATACGAAAATCAATAAAAAATATATATAATATCCGTTATTTATGAGCGTTTGGGGGACATTTTTCTCCGCGATCCGTATCTTTTATTTATATATAGTTTATTTTATTTTTTTATAATTAGTAATTCTATAAAATGCTTTTTTAATTAATCCAAGAGTTATTTACCCTCAGTTAAGTGTTTTCTAGCTATTTATTTACAGAAAATATAATTATAAATAATAAAATACAAGTGATAATTGACGTTAAACAATAAAAGAATATTTATACTCGACGAAATTTTCGAGCTGATTGTTATATTAAATGAAATTCTTCTGTTAACAATGATTTAAATGGTATACAAATTTCTTTTTTTTATTTTTCGTTGTTTTTTTAACGTCAGATTAATTCTTTATATTTATTTGGAAAAAAAAAAAATAACACTTTTAAATATTTCTTGTCATAATAAAAATAACAGTCATCATTAATTAATTTTTTTCACTATAGATAATAAAAAACAAAAATTAATCCGATTGATTCCAAAATAGTTTCTAATAATTTTGACAAACAAGTATTTCAAAGCACGTAGCCAATTTTCATTAAATTATCCATAGAAACCATTTTTTAAAATTCTGAAAAGGAACCGGACAACAATTTGTCATCTTTACATTTCAGCAAACTAGTAACCACATACACTTTCCTGTGGAAATCTTAAATAACATCAAGCGGATACAACATCAATTAATACAGTTTGCACACTTTCCAATTGCTGCGCTGGAATCATTCTAGATACGCGTTGCTGGCATTGTGAGATACACGAGAATGCTGCATTGTTATTAAATTACAACTATCTCGCCTTCGTCTTGTTTAATTACTTTAAACCATCAGAGATGGAATGTGGGTTAATTATGCACATGAGGATTAATTAGGAATACTGAAGTACTTTTCATTATACTTTGTAAATTAGTACGGAATAAAAGTATACGTATCAGTATATCACAAATATTAGTTAAAGTACCTCAAAATAGTTTGTTTTATAGTTACTTGAAGATAAGTTGTTTATTTTAAAACAACACTCATTTGTTTGTTTGACAATTTAACAGGCTGTCAGTTGTTTTTATTTATTTTCAGCTTTGCTGTATTATGTATGTTTTGTCAGATGGCTTTTCATGTATGTTTTATCAGCTTTTCTTTTTGTATGAAAAATTTTTCAGCTGTTGTTTTTGTATTCTTGTTTTTCACTTATTTTGGAAATATTTTATCAGCTAAGGGCCTGAATGGTTTGTATATATCTTTGTGCTATAGGGGCCACAGGTATGTATGTTTTGTCAGCTGTTGTTGTTTGTATATTTTTCGCTTTGATTTCAAAATACAACCGGTTTTTCCCCGTCCTAAGACAATCGTTTGGGGGACAGTATTTTAGTTTTGAAATAGGCGTTTTAGTAATTTTCGCTAAGTGTTGAATAAAATGGTACAAATGATGAAGCAAATGATAAAACTTGCCTGAAATAACTTGTATATGATTTTGAATCTATAGATCAAGTTTTGTATATGTAAATTTAGTAGTTTCTATAAATATATATTTAGTTTAATTTCGTTAAACAATTTTTACTAATTAAAATTTTCGATTGATTTTTAAATGGTATACAAATTCTTCTAATTAACAATGATTTAAATATATACAAATTTCTTTACATATAAAGAGAGGGAGAGTTATTTAAACTCAAATTAGTTCTATATATTCATTTATAGAAATAAAATGATATTTCAGTTTTAAATATATTTTTTTCACAATTGTGTTAATATCATAATAAAACGTAACAGTCATCATTAATTAAATGTTTTCGCTATAGATAATACAAATTAATCCGATAATTTCGAAAAATAATTTCTAATAATTTTGAAATGTAGTGACAAACAGGTAATTCAAAGCTCTTAGCCAATTTCCATTAAATTATCCATATAAACAGTTTTTCAATTAAAATTGTGAAAAGGAACCGGACAACAATTTGTGACCTTTACATTTCAGCAAACCAGTAACCCGCATACACTTTCCTGTGGAAATCTTAAATAAACATCAAGCGGATACAACATCAATTACTACAGTTTGCACACTTTCTAATTGCTGCGATGGAATCATTCTCGATACGCGTTGCTGACATTGTGAGATACACGAGAATGCTGCATTGTTATTAAATTACAACTATCTCGCCTTCGTCTTGTTGTAATTACTTTAAACCATCAGAGATGGAATGTGGGTTAATTATGCAGATGAGTATTAGGAATACTGGATTGTCTAATCGAGTCTAAATCTAATGTTAAAATTCACATTTATGCATTAAACTTATTAATTCTTTGTACGATGCAATGTATTCAATTCAAAAAACTTGCAACATTAAACTTGCCTTCATTATCTTCCTTTATATAAAGTTTTTAAAAGAAGTGGTCTACCATTTTTAACAAAACATTTAACACGTGCTTCCCCTTACACACTTGCAATAGATACAAAACCGAAATTCGGCTAAGCACAGGTTGCTCAAAGTATACTCCCTCTCCTGGAAATTCTGTAGGTCAATTGACCATTTCTCCTGAACGCCGGAGGGGAGTTCTCTTGACAGTGTGTATGAGGAAACTCGGTTACAAATGGTTAAAATGGAACCACGTTATGGTCCATAATTTAATGTTTTATCTGAAATGTTTTAAAAATATTGTCTAACAAATTATTTTTAAATCAAATTAACTTATGTAGTGGGGAACTGCGTTCTTTCATTTCTGCAATAACATTTGTCAGTAACATTTCAAACAAAACTAAAATAGTAAATAAATAAATAAAATTAGAAAATATTTTTTTTTTAAAAAAAAGGGGGCATAGTATTGGCTTAAAAATTATAAATTATTCAACGTAACTTCATTTCTCTATATCTATTTATAGAAAACAAATGATATATCTATTTTAATTATATAATGTCATAATTGTCTTGATGTCATAATAATTGAAAGTGGCATAATAAAAAATTAGCAATTATCATTAACTAAACGTTTTCACAACAGATAATAAAAATTAATCCAATTAATTCCAAAGTTTTTCTAATAATTTTTGGCAAACAGTCAATTCGAAGCACGTAGCAAATTTCCATTAAATTATCCGTAGAAACAATTTTCTATTAAAGTTGCGAAAAGGAAACCGGACAACAATTTGTCATCTGTACATTTCAGCACACACTTTCCTGTAAAAATCTTAAATAAACATCAAGCGGATACAACATCAATTGCAGTTTTCTAATTGCTGTTGAGATAGCATCATTCCGATACGCGTTGCTGACATTGTGAGATGCAAGAGATTGCTGCATTGTTATTAAATCGTAACTAGCTCGCCTTCGTCTTGTTTTAATTACTTTAAACCATCAGAGATGGAATGTGTGCTAATTATACAGATGAGGATTACGAATACTGAAGTACGTTTCATTATACTTTAACTTAGTAAGGAATATTAGGCAACATATGAACGCAAATATTAGTTAAAAAGTACATCATAACATGTTTATTTCATATTTGCATGAAGGTAAATAATGCATAGTTTAAAACAATAACATTCATTTGTCTTGGTTTGGAAAATTTGACAGTTGGAGTTGTTTATATTTATTTTCAGCTGTTGTTAGTATGCATATTTTGTCAGCTGTTGTTGTTTATATTTACTTTCACTTTGATTTCAAAATGCAAATGGTTTTTGATATTCTGTACAGTTTCCTTTTGATAATAGAATTTTTCTTAAGAAATATGGATTTTAGAAAATTTCGCTAAGTGTTGAAAAAAAAAAGCTATAAAAGATGAAACAAATGATAATTGCTGGGAAACAACAAATTACCATTAACAAATTTAGGAATTTTAGTCTAAGTTTTGTACATATAAATTTAAAAGTTTTTATTGATATCTATTTTATTTTATCTCGCTATCATTATTTACTCTGTATAAAATTCTTGTAATGAATAGTGTTTTAAATGGTGAAAAATTTCTTATATTATATATATATATATATATATATATATATATATATATATATTTATTTATATTTGTATAATAAATTTGTTTACCGTTTAAAATATTATTATGAATTATAGATAATAAAAGTGAATATGATTAGATACAAAACAATTTCCAACAATTTTGAAATGTAGCTAAAAATAGGAAATTTGTTTGGAAATTCGGAAATATTGTATAAATAATAAAGAAATTTATACGTTAAAAAAGGAAAGAATATTTATACTATTTAGAATTTTGTACATGTAAATTTAAAAATTGTTATTGATATCTATTTAATTTTCTTTGGATAAAATTATTTACCTTTTATAAATTTCTTGTAATTAATGATGTATATATATATACATATATATATGTTTGTTGATGATGTTTTTCGATATATATAAGAAATTTATATACCATTTATAATATGATTAATTATAGATAATAAAAGTTACCACACTCAGATAAAAAATAGTTTCTAAAAATTTTGAAATGCAGTGAACAACAGGATATTCAAAGCACGTAGCAAAATTTTCATTAAATTATTCGTAGAAACAAGTTTCAATTAAAATTGTGAAAAGGAAACCGGACAACAATTTGTCACTTTCACATTTCAGCAAACTACTAACCCACATACACTTTCCTGGCGAAATCTTAAATAAACATCAAGCGGATACAACATCAATTACTACATGTTTGTGCTTTCCAATTGCTACGATGGAATCCTTCTCGAGACGCGTTGCTGGCATTGTTATTAAATTCTAACTAGCTCGCCTTCGTCTTGTTTTAATTACTTTAAACCATCACAGATGGAATGTGGGTTAATTATGCAAATGAGGATTACGAATACTGAAGTACTTTTCATTACACCTTAACTAAGTACAGAATAGAAGCCAACAAAAGTATCAACACATATATTAGTTAAAGTACCTCAAAACATATTTTGTTTCATAATTAGTATATGAAGATTAAATAATTCATAGTTTAAAATATTAACACTCCTTTGTTTGACCTTTGACAATTTAAGAGCTGCAGTTGTTTACATTTATTTTCAGCTGTTGTTGTCTGTATGCATATTTTTCAGCTACTGTTGTTAATGTCTATTTTAGTTTTGATTTCAAAATACAAATGGTTTTTGATATTATGATAAGCTACGGACGCGGAGTAACCATACGATCATGTTAGACCGGAACCTACGGTTTAAAGTAGATTCGAAGCTCTACAAACATCCATGACACAGCCGGGACTCGAACTCAAAACCTGTGGTACTGAGGCCACTCCGCCATCAGACCCACATATATATATTCCTATACATATATACCATACGATCATGTTAGACCGGGACCTACGGTTTAAAAAGTAGATTCCGAAGCACTACAAACATCCATGACACAGCCGGGACTCGAACTCAAAACCTGTGGTACTGAGGCCATTCCGCCATCAGACCCACATATATATATTCATATACATATATAAATATATATCGGTTCATATATACAGGGTTATTATAATTAAAATCCCAACTTTAAAAATGCTGTAAAAAAAGAAACACTCGTCACAATGAGTTCAAACTCGAACTGAAGACAATTCAAAAACATCAAAAAAAGTTTCAAATTGTATTAATAGATGTCGCTGTAAGCGGCATAAAGAAAATGAATTCGGCTGCTAGTGATATTTTGAATCGAAATTAAAACATATTTGGCATGAGTTGCACATTAAACCAACTGTAGTGTTCAATGTGCTTAATTGTTTCGGTTTTGCGGAAAATAGGACTTGCAAATCATTCAACAGTTGTGACACTGTTAGTGGAAAGTTCATAGATCACGGCAAAGTAGTAATAAATTGGATCGGTGGAACTTTTTTTTGTTGACACACCGCTTCTCTCTTCTTCAAGTATCTTCAGTTCAAATTTGAACTCATTGTGACGAGTGGTTCTTTTTTTACAGCATTTTGGAAGTGGGACATTAATTATAATTACTCTGTATTTATATGAAATTATAATAACTCGCATTATAATTGTTATATATAACAATTATAATATTACTCTTAAATTTAATTTATACAATACAGAATTTTTATAAGTATTTTTTTTATTTTCTTTTAAATACGAAATTTTTTTCAATAAAAATAAAATACATAACTTAATTAATGATACAACTTAGAATTACTGTTTTTTTAATTGAATTTAAATTAGAAGAAACTTTGAACAATAAAAGTTTTAACATTGTTACTAATTATTTTTGTAAACTTCAAAGTGCCTGCGAAATTAATTTAAACGAAACAAGGAATTTCATATTATTCTACAAAATATTCACTTTTAAAAACCTTTCTTCAAGATGACGGGGGAACATTTTTAATTTGAAAATATAAATTTAATTAAATGGATTCTTTTTCCTAAAGATGAGAGTAATTAAATTACAGAAGGTTAATATTAGGATAAAAATTCATATGACATAGTCTTGGTTTAAAAGGTAATATAAATAAACTCCTTAGATGTGTCTTAAGAAAACATTTGCAGTGCAATAATCTTAGATCGAATATTAATAAAGAAGTCATTAAATATAAGTGCTTACACAAAAAAGTTTTAGATTGTCGTGAAATTCAGTTTCATTGTCATCAATGAAATGAAACACTAATATTGGTTTATTCTTGAAGTATAAAGTTATAAGTAGCAAAATCTTAAATGCATTAACAAAATTGATAATTTGTAAGGTTTTGATATCTAATATGTTATCAAAATAAAGAAATTTTATTAAAAAAAAAAAGTAAGTAAATTAAAAAAATTAAAACCAACTAAAGTAAAAAACTAAATAAAGGACAACTAAAGTTTAACTAAAGTAAAAAAAATAAAAAAGATGATTAAAATAGTTAACAGAATCTATATAACAATCAAAATAAATACTCTATTAAATTTTGAGGTAAACTTGTTTTTAAGGTACTGTAATATTTTTCAAGAAACTTTTTAATTCTTTTTCTTCTTAATTGGAGCAACAGCCCCATGGTGCACAAAGGTCGTCTGTCTACTGGCAGATTTCGAGACAGGAGATGATTCCTTTTTAGAGTAGGATTCTCAGCCTCACTCCCAACGCTCAACAGCCATATTAGACAGGGACCTACGGTTTAAAGAGGATTCCAAACCATTGCAAACGTCCATGGCACCGCCGAGACTCGAACACTAAACCAGTGACACTGAGCACCAGAGCGCTAGTCACTCAGTTATCAGGCTTCTAACATATATTTTTCTTCTTCATTGACGCAACAGCCCCCATGGTGGCCAAGGCCGTCTGCCTTCTGGCAGATTTCTCATCTAGGGATGTTTTCTATTTACGTATGTTGGATTGTCAGCTCTACGCCTAATGCTCTACAGTCATATTAGACCTGCACCTATGGTTTAAAGGGAGTAAAGGGATTGCAAATGTTCGTGCTACCGCCGGTACTGGTAACCGAAATCTATGGTACAAAGCGCCAAAGTTCTAGTTTTAAATTCTATGAAGAAAAAAATAAAATATTTATTTACTTATTTATTTATTTATTTTACTATTCAAGAAAAAGAATTTATGTTATTTTATTTTTTAAAGAGCCTAATTGAAATTTATTATTCATAATGACTAACGGCAATATAATGAAAATTTTGAAATTATTGTTTTAAAAAGTATTCTTCACAAAAAAAAATAAATAAATAAATAAATAATCCTTAAACCTTTCTGTCCATTTAAGCATTATTATTACTTTTTATGGTGTTATCATTAATTTTATTACTGATTTTCCCATTTATTTTTTACGTTATATTCTATAAATACAGAAAAAAAGTTTTAACCACACATTAAAACAAAGGCCATTTACTATAGGATGTTACGATGGCGGATTCTTCTTAGTTCTGTACAAAACCCTATAAACACAGCAAGTTCTCATAAACTATTTCCTCCATCATAAACCTTGGCGTACATTTAATAGATGCATCGTATTTCGTCGAAGACCAGCTTACATTGTGGCTTGCGCACACACAGGGCAGGCACTAAATGATGCAATATACAGAATTGTGCGCCATGCCGTGTTTGCCAAGTGTGTTCGTGTCGTGTCATAGCCCTGATAATTGTTGTCCAACGTTCTGTTGATGCCGAAGGTCTGTGAGCTATAAAGGATCCAGAATTGATTTGTCAGAGTTTTGCAACGAGGCCTATATTGTCTGGACGTCTTGATGAAGTGGTGATATTAGAAAACGCTATGTTTGTGAAAATCGGTATTACTCCGGTTATATGTCCATCGTATTAGGATGATCTGTGATCATACATACATTGTGTTAAGGATTTGGGTATTTAAATTCTTTGGGGAAGGGTATATATATATATTTTAATTGTGTATAAATATCATTAGTTTAATAATAGTCTAATATTATGACTGGTGTTGTTCGGTGAACATCACGATAATTTTTTTTTTCAGTTTTATTTGGAAAAAATATCCTTAAAAAAAAGTGAAAATAAGATTTTAAATATATTTGATGGTTTATATCGTTCATTAAAAAATGTTTATTTAACAAAACGATGCTCATATAGTAAAGAAACAAATTATTCAATTGCGAAACAAACAAACATGTTAACTATTAACATATTGTAACGTCTCGACATATACTAGATTTACTACTCCGTCCAAAATGTAAGAACAATTTTCATTTTAAAATTCCCGGCACTAAAGGAATTTTAATTCTTTTTCTTTTTAGGTTGCTGGCACTGTCCTTGACATCTGTGTGACATTTGACGTCAAAATATTCATTAGTGTTTGAGTTAAGCTTGGCTTTGTGACGCTAAAACTGATTCCGGCGATTTTGAAACGTCTGAATGAATTGAGCAAAGAACTTACATTCAATTTCTTTTGCGGAAACGTGTAGAATGTTGCAGAAGGCATTTGGCGAGCATTCCTATATCGAAAAAGAAATGTTTAGAATTGAACAGTTCAAAGAAGACAGATAATACGAAGAGCCCTCTGGTCGACCCTCAACCTCAACCGACGAATCTCACGTTAAAAAAAATTAAAGATTTTGTGTTTCATCGATTTACTATTAGAGACCTTGTAAAAATAAATAAAGAGCTTTTTGAAAAAAGATAATTGGTCTTACTTTTGAGCACAGTAGTATATATATATATATACAGAACTCTATTTAAAAAATGAAAAGTAAAGATAATCAAAAGTAAAGATGTTTCACAGGTTAGTTCACTCCAAGATTGGAGTTTTTCATAGTTTTTGAATCTACCACTAATGTAACGCACCTGGTCTGGCAGACGTTAATTATCACACGAATGTGATACACGAAACCACAAGTGTCTCATATTATTATAAGCAGGCGGAAACTCCATCCTGTCCAGAAAAAGGGAAAAATATAACTATTGGACGACTCGTCGCAGAACTCTCTACTTTTGCACCAAAAAAAAAAAACCCTTCGTTATGGAAAATCTTTAAGAGGCGGGTCAGCTTTTTAAATTACTAGAAAATAATTTGGTGTACCATTTAACACATTATAAATTTCCTGAAGTTTATAAAATGCAACTCATTTTAAAAGAAATATATATATATATATATATATATTAGTAAATTTCTTGACTTTTACATGTACAAATTTTAGTCTACCATAAAATGCGATCACACAAGATTTTTAAATGTTCGCCTTTAAATAAAGAATAATACGTTCTAAAAAATCAATTCATTATAAAGAAAAAAAGTTAAATAATATAAAAACAAAAACAAATGACTTGGAAGTAAAAAAAGTTAAATTGCAGCGGGAAAAAAAAACCTCAATAAAAGCTCTCTTTGATACATAAAAAGAAAAAAAATATTTTTTCGTATTTCGATAGAATTAAATTAGTTTAATGAAATATCTGAAATAAAATTGCTTCATTTGATTCTCTTTAAAAATATTTTTTTTTCCTTCGTTAACTTTCTTACTCTTATGTATAGAATTAATGAAGCTTAAACAAGATTTAGTGCAAGCATACTTTCAAGTCAAAATTTTTTCAAATCAAATTATCTATCTCCCTTTTTTTCAGTAATGAGTTTTAAGTCATGGATTCCAACCTGAATAATGTAAAATTATTGATCGCGTACATGTACGAACCAAAAAATCATCATTTAGAATATTTATTTTTTTTTTTCTTCCATTCCATCTGTCACAGTCTTCCCACCTCGCGGAGTTATGCCTTTTCTCTTTTTCTAGTTGAATTAATGTTGTTATAACGTTGTCGTTGTTATCAAATTGTTATAAAATTGTTCTCGTTGATGTTATTATAACATTGCTGTTGTTGAATTAAATTTTTATAAAATCATTGTTGTTGAATTAGTGCTACTATAACATCACTGTTGTTGAATTAATATTTCTATATCATTATTGCTGTTGAATTAATTTTGTTATAACATTCTTCTTCTTGAATTAATGCTGTTATAGCATAGTTCTTCTTGAGTTAATGCTGTTATAACATTGTTCTTCTTGAATTCATGTTGTTTAAAACATTATTGTCATTGACATAATGTTGTTATAGCAGTGTGTTAATCAATTTGGCATTTTAGTTTCTATTTTCTGTTTTCTAATTAACATTTCTTATTTTTTTTTTATTACTGTACACTTATAATCAGCATTAATTTCTTATTTTAATTTTGCACACTATCATAAAACTGTGATCATATAAGTTTTTAATTGTTCGCCTTTAAATAAAGAACAATACGTTCTAAAAAAAATCAATTCACCATAAAGAAAAAAATTAAATAAATAATATAAAAACAAAAACAAATTACTTGCGTGTAAAAAAGTTAAATTGAAACAGGAAAAAAAAAACCCTCTATAAAAACTCTCTTTGATATATAAAGGAAAAAAAAAGTATTTACCTTTTGTATTTCGATAGAATTAAATTAGTTTAATGAATTATCTCAAATAAAATTGCTTCATTTGATTCTCTTTAAAAATATTTTTTCCTTCGTTAACTTTCTTACTCTTATATATAGAGTTAATGAAGCTTAAACAAGATTTAGTGCAAGCATACTTTCAAGTCAAATTTTTTTTTCAAATCAAATTATCTATCTCGCTTTTTCTGTAATGAGTTTTAAGTCATGGATTCCAACCTAAATAATGTAAAATTATTGATCCCGGTACATGTACGAACCTGAAAAATCATCATTTAGAATATTTATTTTTATTTCTTCCATTCCATCTGCCACAATTTTCCCTATGCCTTTTCCCCTTTTTCTAAATAGGAAATTAAATTACAGCAGATGATCGTAGTACACACCATTCGATCTCTCTCGCTTCATTGCACATTTATAACATTGTTGTTGTTGACATGATATTGTTATAACAATGTTATTGTTGATTTAATGCTGTTATACCAGTGTTGTCGTTGACATAAGTTGTTATAAAATTGTTTTTGTCGGCATAATGTTGTTACAACAATATTATGCTGTAGTTGAATTAATGTTGTTATAACATTGTTGTCATAGACATAATATTGTTACAACATTATTCCAATTTCGTGATTTTTGTTCCAGTATTACATTATCTAATGAACTTAATTTCTTACAATTTTCTTTTCTATAAAAATTAATCAACATTAATTTCTAATTCATATTTTAATTTAATTTAATACACCTATCATTGTGTATCAATGTACACAATATTTTGAAACTTTCCTCTTTAAATAAAAAGAATAATACATTTTAAAAAAAATAATCAATTCATTATGAAGCAAAAGTTAAATAATGCAAAAACAAAAACAAATGAATTATCTAAAATCTATTAAATTATCTATCTCGCTTTTTCAATAAGGAGTTTTATGTCATGGATTCCAACCTAAATAATATAAAATTATTGATCCCAGTACATGTACGTGAAACTGAAAATCATCATTTAGAATATTTATTTTTTTCCCTCCATTCCATCTGCCACAGTGTTCCGCCTAGCGGATGCCTTTTCCCCTTTTTTTCTAAATAGGGAAAATTAAATTGCAGATGTCTAAGGACACACCTTTCGATCTGCCTCGCTTCATTGCGCATGCGTGGATATTAAATTGGATTCCATCATGAACAATTACCTCGTAGCAGCTAAAGGGTTGAATGTCATCATTAAGTCGGAGAAATGGCGCGGAAATTATTTATGTGGAATCGTATCTGTATTTTCATTATACTGATAAAATGGATAACGCAAAAATTAGGTCGCCTGTAAATGATTCCAATGATTCAATAATTTAGAGGAAGCAGTGTAAGAACTATTTGTTTTCTTTTATAAAGTGTAAATTATCAGTTACCTGATTATTTCATGTTGAATAATTTAATAAACAAAATAAAAGCAAATTTATTTGGGTTTAATTATATAAATAATATGGATGGCTGAATAATGTTTTTAAATATTATTCAGTTTTTATGATATTAAAATGATGATTTGAAATGGCATATCTTATAAAATTTATCGATTATAAATTATTATGAAATATGGCATAAAATCATAAAATATGACAGTTATAAATAGAAAACATTTGTTAGTTATCTTTTTTTTTTTTTATGGAATTAGTATTAGTAATTCCTCAAATCTAGATAAATAAAGATTAATTAATTACTATTCAAACCTAATTAAATTAAATAATTAAATGAGTACTTTAATAATTGAAACTTCTAATTTCAAAGAAAAAAAAAAAGTTAGATTGTAAAGTATCATATATTACATTGAATTTTAAATGTTTTGCAAGCTTCTTAATTTTAAGTCTTTTTTGGTACAAATTTAAATTATTTAGAGAAATAAAATGATATTCACATTTCAATGTGAAATTAACTTTTGCAGGAGATCAATTTATATTTTAAGCTGAGGAGAAAGAAACCTATTGAGTTGAGCATAGGGTATCCAAATTGAGACAATCGACTTGAAACCATACAAAACGAAAAAAAAAAAGATAGAGCCTGAAGAAGAAAAAAAAAGAAGTTATCTAAACTAAGAGTGAGAAAGAATCAAAAAGAACAGTTCGGTAGAAATGAAGAAAATTAGCCTAAACACAATGTGATAGTATTGCAGTCCTAGACAACACAGATTCAAAATCAGCACAGCCCTGAGCTATCGATGCATATAATCAAAACCAAAGTGAATTGACTGAAATTGACTTGGAAAAAATTACATCTCCGTCATACATTACTGATTAGGTCATTTAATGTACTAAATGATCAAGTTAAAAGATTTGTGATCGAAAATTTACATTGAAAACCTAAAAACTCCTTTAGGTAATGCTTTATTTAAAAAACAAAAAAACAATGATGATACTTTTTGCATTGAGAGACCCCAAAATTAGCCATAGGCCCCAGGTGCTATAATTACGCTATTGAGTACTATTCTCCCTAAAGCCAAAACCAGACAAAATGTAGCAGTAGCGAGGTTGCCAAAACTAAAGTGACATGGATTCTATAAATCATTTATCCAGCAGAAGCAATCAATAATTATTAATAGTTCTGGATAAAATTAGATTAATTATTAATACTTCTTTTATTTATATAGAACACTGTCAATTTAGCTACAGATTCAATCATGGCAACGAACTGATTAAATCCGCTTTTCTATATTAGAAGTTCCTTTAGTTTTCTATGCTGTACTTCCGCTGTTCAAGATTAGATATTTTTAACTGCAAATGTATTGATATTTCTTACATTTGGAATTCGTCGGTTACTTATTTGGCGCTAATGCCTGGAAGTCGCCAATTTTTAAATCGTTTTTTTAATGATAGACAAAGCACATTTTTACCAGTTTATTGTTATAAACTTCTAAATAAAAAATCAAACAAATAAATCAGTCTCAATGAATCAAAAAGTAAACAAAAAGCTAAACTCGTAGACAATTAAGTGTTGTTTTAGTCGTCTCAAAGAAAGATAAACACAAGTTTTTTTTTTGTAATGTCTGGCATTTGTTACTGTATAACACAAAAGCAGCAGCATAATCAAAAGAAAAAATAAAAGAGTTTGAATGCCGGAAGTTGAATGTTTCTTTGTTGCATTGAAGTGTTTCAAAGCAATTTGTCGATTCAATGTGTTGACTGAATAAAATTCTTCTCTTTTAGTAGCCGAGAGGGAATGTTTATTCGAATATTTAGCGAATAGATATTTTGGAAGTAGCTGATGTTCAATAAAGTTGCTTGTAATAAGTGCCCGAGCCCGAGCAATGAGCCTCCCAAGACGAACAAGGAGTATTCGTCTCGTAAAACTCAAAGCAAACCAAGTATAATAGCAGCTAGAACGTCACAACTAAAGTGACACGTATTAATCATTTATTCACAATAACTATTAAAGTGACACTTATGACGGTTTACGAGTTTGTTTATCTATTTAATGTTATTTTTTTCGTTATTCGATATTAGGCATTTTAACTGTAACTTTAATTAATATTTCTTATATTAAGAATTCGCCGAAACAAGTTGCTTTGTTTGGGCGCGAATGCCTGGAAGTCATAATGTTTGCTAATTCACCACGGTGATAGACAAAACAAAATTTTATCAGTTTATTGTTATAAACTTTTAAATTAATATAAATCAAACAAAAAATATTGAAAAAAATATTTAAAACAAATAAATCATTCTTCAATGAAGAATCACTCTGTAGACAATTAATTGTTGTTTCCAGCTTCGTCGCCAAGAAAGATAAACACAAGTTTTATTTTGTAATGTCTGGCATTTGTTATTGTATAAAAGAAGATAGCACTAAACAAACAGCAGCATAATCAAGAAGAAAAAGAGTTTGAATGCACCGGAAGTTGAATGTTTCTTTGTTGCATTGAAGTGTTTCAAAGCAATTTGTCGATTCAATGTGTTGTCTGAACAAAATTCTTCTATTTTAGTAGCCGAGAGCGAATGTTTATTCGAATATTTAGTGAATAGATATTGCAAAGTAACGAATGTTTAATAAAGTCGCTTGTAATAAGTGCAGCGGCGAGCCCGAGCAACGAGTCGACCAATACGAACAGGGGAAGTACTTGTCTCGTAAAAGCCCAAATCAACCAATACTTGTATCAGCGAGGTTGCCAAAACTAAAGCGACACTGATTGTATTAATCATTTATCAGCAGAAGCCAGAATTGTTAATACTTCTTATGTTAACATTGTCATTTAGCTGCAGATTCAATCATGACAAAGAACTGGCTAAATCTGAGTTCGATATTACAATTTCTTTTTCCTATACTATGTTTTTTTCATTGTTCTAGATTAGAGATTTTTAACTGCAACTGTAATTGATATTTCTTGTATTTGGAATTCGCCAACACAAGCTACTTGTTTGGCGCGAATGCCTGGAAGTTGCCAATTTTTTAATTCACCATGATGATAGATAAAACAAAATTTTGCCAGTTTATTGCTATAAACATTTAAACAAATAAAAAAATCAGACAAATAAAAGCACTCTCAATGAATCAAAAGGTAACAAAAAACGCGCAGACAATTAATTGTTGTTTTAAGCTCGTCGCTAAGAAAGATAAACAATAATTTATTTTTTGCAATGTCTGGCATTTGTTATTGTTTAAAAGAAGATAACACAAAGCAGCAGTATAATCAAAAAGAAAAAAAAAAATAAGAGTTTGAATGCACCGGAAGTTGAATGTTTCTTTGTTGCATTGAAGCAATTTGTCGATTCAATGTGTTGACTGAACAAAATTCTTCTCTTTTAGTAGCCGACAGCCAATGTTTATTCGAATATTTAGCGAACAGATATTGCGAAGTAGCTTTGATGTTCAATAAAAGTCCCCTTTCCTTATTTACATACTCTATTTATTTATTTATTTATTCATCTCTTTCCGTTGAAATATTCATTGATTTTAGAAAACAGAAAAGATGTCGAGGCTAAACTGCGAGAACTATAATATCAATTTATATCAGATGGCGAAAGTTGTATAAATATAAACTTTAAATTCGAAAGATCTCGAAATAAAATATTTATTTTTCGAAGGTACTTTGTTATTTTATTATATTATTTTTGTAGTTTGGATTTTCTGAAATATCAAGATCATGAAAAAAGTTTATTTATATTCAGACAATTTGGAAAAGAACTGAATAAATTTTAATGATTATTGCATATTTCTTTGAAAATGTTTAGCAATATTTTTATTAATTTTTCTCTCTATGGAAAACTAAAAATGCTAAATAATTAAGTTGTGTAATGGATTATTCAGTTAGTGAAATTTTAAAACCTTGATATTTTTATAATATATTTGAAAAATAAATGTAGTTAATATATAAATACTTAAACTATAGTTAATATATAATAATGTAGTTAATCTATGTTATTTCCCTGGACAATATGTGGGGAATCATATTTTTAATTCCAGATATCCTTAATAAATATTAGAAATGCTAAATTATTTATTGAATGAAGTTTTAATCCAAAAATCTTTCCTCTTCAAAAATTAATTTTTTTTCTTTAAATTTATATCAAAATATCTATGAAAAAAAAAAAAAAAACAATAAATAAAAATAAAGTAAAATTTATTAAAAATAAAAAAAAAATAAATAAAATATTAAATTTATTAAAATAAAATGTATTAAATTCAAATAATATATTAAAATAAAATGTAATAAATTGAAATAAAAAATATTAAAATTTATTAATAATAAAAAACAGTTAAAAGTTAGGTAAAATCGCAGAATAGGGGCCGTTGAGATTTGGCGTCAAAAAACTTTTCATCAAAGTTCGCCAAATAACAGCTTCCGATTGATGGTAAATTGCAAAAGGTCTGGTTATCACATTTGGCGACTTATCGCTCAGATAGAGCAAAAAAAAAACCCGCCAAATTCCAAAGGCCCCTATTTTGTGATTAGGCCAAAAATGAAGTTAAGTTTTTAACATAACGTGTAATATTTAAAGAAATAAAAAAAAAAAACATATTAATATATTTGCTATTGATTTATTGCCAATTAATATATGTCTTCAATGTCTTAGAATTTTTATTTTTAAATAAATCTTAAAAAGTAAATGAAATAACTAACTTTATTTTCATGAAAAATTGAATTAATTGATGAAAAAAATTTGTTTAAGACAATTACAATTAATCAAAACTATTTGAAGTGAAAAAAAAGAATTATTTTGATATTTTTTACAAAGCAAAAACGATATTTCACATCGACCATTTCAAAGAATATTTTTCATATATCTAAACTTAAAGTACTTATATATTTTCTTCGACATAAAACGTCAAACTATTCGACGTTTTGAGCAGATAAAAGCGGAATCTAGCTCAACTTATTTACTTCGTTTTGTGCTCAATTGAAAGGCATTCTTCATCTTTTTCTCGAGTTAAATCTTTGAAAATTCTTCTGTTCCACAAAACTGTAGAACCGCTTTTATGAAAGAGGCTTAACTCACAAAAAGAAAAAAAAAGTTGAATAATCTATAGAAGTACTTTGCACGGTAAATAAAGTTTCATTTTGAAGTATATTCGTCACTATGGTTACCATATTGATACTGTAGCCTTTTTTCCTTCCAGTAAATTTCTTTTATGTGATACTTTGGACGTATATTCGTAAAAAAGTTTTATTTATTGTTCGGGATTAAGACTCGATAATTTAAATCATAGAATATTAGCTTATATATGCATAGCTATAAAAATAATAGGCACTTGATTTTATTTCTTCCAAACAATAAAAAAAAAAAAAATAAAGTATGGCGAACTTGATATTAAACATCATCTGTAGTATATCGCTGGCTATGCTTTACTTTATCAACAAGATGATTTTTTTTAATACAAATTATCTTCATTTGCATAAAAAACTCCAAAATAATAAAAAAAAAACTTATCATGGAAAAGCATATTACTGAAGTACATAGTATAATTCCATTTTAAATTATATTAGTTATATAAAAATCAAAACAGGAGCCTTTTATTCCTAAACATGCATATGGGACGTTGAGATTTGGTGACAAAATTCTTTCGTCAAAAGTGCCAAGTGCTGTGCTGCGATTATTAGTGATGTGATTTGCAAACAGCACAAAAATCGTGGGTTATCATATTATTTGGGGTCTTATCACATAGTTGGCGTCCAAAACATTGCCAAATCCAACAACCCCTATTTTGCGATTCTTAAATATTTCAATATTTTAGATATTTTATTTTAAATAAACTTTAATAAATAAAATGAAATAACTAACTCTTTTTAATAAAAAAATTTAATAAAATGAATTCAATTTATTGAGGCAGTTACAATTGTATTTAAATCTATCTGTAAGTGAAAAGTTATTAATGTATATTTTTATGAAGCTAAAACGATATTTCACATCGACCATTGCCAAAAAATATTTTTCAAATATCTAAACTTGAAGTGCTTATATATTTTCTTCGGCATAAAACAATCAAATTATTCGACGTTTGAACAGATATAAACGGAATCTAGCACTTTACTTATTTACTTCGTTTTTACTTCGTAATTAATATTTTACTATTGAATCCGGTCAGTTAATAAATATCTTGGTAAAATCATGTGCAGAATAGTGGTCTGGTCGTTGGGATTTGGCGTCAAAAATGTTTCGCCAAGGGTGCCAAATACCGGGTTGCGATTCAAGAGTGATGTATACAAACAGTACAAGAAGCATGAGTTCATATTTGGCGTTTTATCGCCAGTTGCGTCTCACAAATTCATGGAAATCCCAACGGTCCTTATTTTTGTGATTCGACCAATATAACTTTAATGTTTTAGAAATTGTATTTTTAAATAAAATTTAAAGAAGAAAATGAAATAACTCTTTTTGCCTTTTTGAAAATTGAATAACTTGATAAAATAAATTTGTTTGAACAATTATTTCCAAAACTATTCCGAATTGAAAAAATAATTTTCAAATATTTTTATGGAACAAAAAATGTTTCACATCGAACCATCAAACAATATTTTTCAAATATCTAAAGTTAAAGTGCTTATATATTTTTCTTCGACATAAAACGTCAGCTGTTGAATTTTTGAGCAGATAAAAACTTGAATCTAGCTTTATTTACTTCGTTTTGTGCTCAATTGAAAGGCATTCTTCATCTTTTTCTCCGAGTTAAATCTTCAGAAAATTCTTCTGTTCCCAAAAAACTTTAAAACCGCTTTATGAAAGAGGCTTAACTCACAAAAGAAAAAAGAAAAAAACTGAATAATCTAGAAGTACTTTTGCACGGTAAATAAAGTTTCATTTGAAGTATTCGTCTCCATGTGGTTTACGATATTGATACTGTTGCCTTTCCCTTCCAGTAAATTTCTTTTATGTGATACTCTGGACGGATATTCAGCAAAAGTTTTATTTATTGTTGGATTAAGATTCAATAATTTAAAATCATAGAATATTGGATTATATGCATAGCAATAAAAATAACCAGCCGCGCGATTCTTGTGCTACAACGTTTAAAAAAGTATGGCGAAATTGACATTAAACATTGCTTTTATGGTTATGCAGGAGAATTTTTAACGCAAATTATCTCATTGCGTAAAATATATAATGAAAAACTCCATGGAAAAATACCTTATCACGGCAAATCCTGTTACTGATGCATGAAGTGCTTGGTTTTCACAGGAAGAAGCCATAAGCAGTTATATAAAAATCAGAAAACAATTTTATCCTAAACATACATGGGTTGAGTGCTTACAGTGCATCCTCGTGGTGCACGCGCCACCATGCATGGGCCAAAACCGTTTTTGGGTGATTTTTCAGCCGACAGGAAGTAGGACGTTGTCAATTTTTAAATCCCAGAGATGCTTTGGAGGAGGATGGTCATAATAGACCGGGACCTATGAGTTGCAAATTGGATTTCGAACCAATATAATCGTCCATGGTACCGGGACCAAAGCCTGTGGCACCGAGCCACAAAGCGCTAGTCTGCACACGTTCATCAGCCGCCAATAATTATTTATTACGATTTGTTTGATATAGCACGAGTGCAGCCATCTAATTTGAGTGGTGGGCCCCTCTGCGATATTCCAAAACGCACAAGACAGTATCTGTCTCAGAGACAAGTCTGGTTGTGTGCCCATCCAAAGACGACTTTGCACTGGATTCGCATCTGATTTGAATTTGGCGTTTGAATTTGGATTAGTTTGAATTTGATTCTGCGCCTTCGTGATTTGATGAGTGTATTCATGAGAATCGTTCATTTTGTAGTGGTAGAAACCTATGAACGGAGAATTGTAAGCTTCAGGGTACCGCTGAGGGTCGATTGGATCAGTATGTCATTCTATAATTGAAAAGTGTCTAGCGATTGTTAGCAGAAAAGAGGTGTTGTTCTACCCGCTTCGATATTTGCAATACTGCAGCTGAGGCAAGACAAACGAGTGGAAATATAACACTAATGAACTAGGATGGGAGGTGCTAGAAAAAGGTAAAAATGATAGTTCATTAAAGATTGGCAGCTATTTTCAAATCCTAATCTATTCACGCATTATACAAAAGTTGAGAGAGAAACAAAGATCAAGGCTTTTTTATTGTTAAAAATAATCTTAAGAAGAGAATTGTTTCTTATAATTTCTTTTTACAGCATTACTATACCAACTTATAACTTAAGGACTTGAACACTGGTTACCCATTTTAGTCGCTTTTGACGACATGCATGTGAGTTACTGTGGGACTATTCTAACTCAGACTCACAAAAAGAAACCCTGGCCTTAGCAAAGGGCGAAATCAAACGGCCTCTCCGATTCTTTTTAGTCAAATCATTATTTTTATTAAAATAGTTTAAATTGTAACCATTTTTGGAAAATCAATTTTATACCACCATACAAAAGTAAGAGAAACTTAATAACAAATTCAAGGCTTTTTATTGTTAAATATAGTCTTAAGGAAATTTCTTGTGTAGATTTACGAACTACTATTGCAGCTCAACGAAAGAGCTTTGCAACACACATAAACATAAATTTGGAACCGTTACCTTTATTGGTCTATCCCATCATTGCATCGAGCGAGGTTCTGTTTGCGGTATATATATATATATTGGTATATATTACAATATATAATATATATATAATATAAAGAATATATCTCAGAAAGCTTTTAACGGTGCTTCCCAATTTCTTTTAGAAAATCAGAGTCACATAATCTTTAAAAATATTTCACTAAGATTGTAGTTATTTTCAGATCTATTCTACATAACATAAAAAGATGAGGAAATGAAATAATCAGGGCTTATTATTATTAATAATAATCGTAAGAAGTATTCTTATTGCGTAAAGCTTTATAGAATTGTTATTACAGCCTATAACTGCGCAATAATAATTCATAAAAGTGGAACCGTTATCCACAAAAAGGTACCCCCCTTCATTGCAAATCGAGGTTCTCTTTATTGTGCACATATAAATGTCTATTAATATACTGAAAATGAGTGCAACGGTGACGCTCTCTCATTTATTCTATAAAAATCGAGGCAGTGATTTCTATCCTTTTATTATGTGTGTTTTATGATGGGATTGTTCTAAATACTGTAGTCAATCAAAGTAGGATTAGAAACGACACCAACTACAATATAAGGATATCAAGGGAAAAAGATTTAGCATGTTTTAATGTTAACCCATTTCATTTAAATGCAACACGATTATCTATTGGCGTTTTTGCAATAGGATACGTGATTACTGCATTGTTGGCTTGCATAAACGGAAACCAGCGTCTATCGCTTTATCACCGGGTCCATGGGCCTGATCTAGGTATTGCCGTCAAACCAGAGCTGGGATGAGAAAACAACAACACAATAAGGATATCAAGAAAAAATTTGAGCATGTTTTACTAATATTGTAGCTGCACATTTAATTTTAAATATAACACGATTATCCTATTGAGTTTACAACAAAAAGAGTTACAATGCACATAGAAGCCATTTTATTGTATAAATGTAGCTTTTACCGATTCAAGAGATTAGCGTGCATGGTAGGCACGGGCTGCCCACCATTGGTGAGCAAGTTCATTTTTGCATTAGCACTTTCATGGATCTGAAGTAGAACTCGCTGATGAAAAGTATGGAATTTGTAGTGATGGCAGATTCATATTAAATCGACGAGGATGTTGAGAGGTGTTTCTATTATATGATCTGCGTTTTAGAACCGTTTCGCAATCAATGGCTGTTTGGCGCGTATGGGAAAAGAAACAGTACATAAAAATTCAATGCTTTCTATTATTATATAATCTTACTAACTGTCTGTGGCTTTATAAAATTACTATTACAACTTATAGCTGAAAGCACGCATAAATGTGGATCGCGGCTGAGCAAAGTCCTTCCTTAACTTTGCCATCGACTCTCTCTTCGTGGAAGTATACGTAAATGCAACACGACGATGTTTGTGATGTACGTCAAAAGAATTACAATGATTACACAGCCATTGTTTTGTTGTATAAAATCCATAGCCAGAGATTTTAGCCGTATAAATACATGCAAGAGTTCACGAAGCACTAGGTCTAGATTGTTTGTTGTAAGAGGCAGCAACAACTTTCAATAAGAGATTATCAAGAGAGAGATGTATTTAGGTTATTTTAAAGATTTAACTAACTTCAATTTAAATGTAACACGATATCAATGATATATACTGCAAAATAGTTGCGTGTTTGATTTATCTTTTTGTTTTACCCTATATATAAAAATTAAAGTACAGGTGATTGATCTTACTCTTATGACTTTAACTTTATAGTATGGCAAATGGATACAGTATTAAAATTTCATTTTTCTCCAGATTTCACGGCAGGAGAATTCCACCGTGAAAGCAGTTAAACTAAATTAGCGGCTTATATCCCTAGAATTAAATAATCCATATCTCTGGATCATGAAGGCGAAAGAGGCCACACAACGTCTGTAGCTGCAATTATTCATCAACTTCCAAAGAACAGTTGACGAACGGACATTTGTGTGGAGAGCACAGCTGCACGCCACCATGAAGGGTGAGCGCGCATCCATCAATCTTGAGTAATTTATTTCGAAATGTTCGTTATCTGTTTCATTAGTGTGGGCACATCATCCCTCTTCCAGGCTTCGTATTCAAATCAGATTTCCTATCAATTCGCATGATGATTTTGGCTAAATGTCCAGCTTTGTCCGATTCAAGAGATTAGCATGCATGGCAACATGGGTTGCCCACCATTGTGACAAGTCATTTTCATAGCAATACGTG